>APFE030550691.1:88594-102569 GCA_000404065.3 Pinus taeda
AGTCTAAAAATAGACTCCGCCCATATGTCTAAAAATAGAGGTCCATCTATTTTTACCAACATGACCAATCATCCATAAATAACATCTTGCAACTCATAGACCATGATCCATATGTCTAAAAATAGACTTTGCGCCAAAAATAGCCTGCGAGAAAACTTAGTGAAGGCGACATCTTTTCACTAATCTCCATCATCTTGTTGCATTTTCAACATTGGTAAGACCAAAGGTGCATATATGTCTGCCATGGTTGAGGCTTTGGTTTGACTGAGAGGTAAAGTAGTGGTGCTTGGAGAAGAACTTGAGATGGTTGTGGATGAACTAGATGAGCTTGAGATGTTTGGTTGAAGAGGAAGTTGAGGAATGAATGGTTTAGGGGAATGAATTGTGGTAGATATTATAGGTGGGGTGGTAGTAAATGAAGCTGTATTTACAATTTTTGAAGACTCTATAGAAATTTCAAGGGTAGTAGCAGCCAGGGCAACGAATTCAACTGATTGTTGAAGATAGGATTCGTCTATATGTCTTATCAATGTTGAGGTTAAAGCTTCTAGTTTATCAAAAATATCCAAAACATGTTGATCTAAATATGGATGTATAGGAACCTTCTTTGAGTCAATAAATTGAAAAATTGGGGTTTATTACAGTATCATGAATTGAATTTTCAGATTTGGTTCTAACAAAGAAATCTCAAATCATAGATCAAATTGAATATCCTCTAAACTTGATATCTCCTTAGGGAGCGTGTTTTCTTTAATTAAATGACTACTACTTCCTTGAGTTTCTACATTTTTTTATTTTCTTAAAATTTTGTCAGGATCATCAACTATTGTAGCAGGGCTTGGATCTGGATTTTCCCTGGTATAGTGTGTTCTTTTGGAAGCCAAAATTTTATTTTTTTAATTGTTTAATGAAACTTTTTTAACAACTCTAAAATGATCTTAAGGTGCAAAAGATGAGATTTAAGATTTCCTTAAAGTTTTATTAAACTGAGGATTGGTCCCCAGTATGGTCGACAATATGTTATCACTCCAAAATTTATCTAGAGTTTTTGCGAAAGAAATAATAGAGGTAACCACAAACCTACTTTTGATATCAGGATCTAGCCTTCCTAATGCTCAGAGAGGGCACTCTCTTTATGATTTAACTTTGTTTAGTTAATTGATTTTAGGCTAGTTATTTAGGATTTAATTGGGTTTTGATTTTGATTTGGTGGTGGAATCACTGACTTAGATGGATAGAGGGATGTCTTTTACCATTGGGCTATGGGGTCAAATGTCAAGAAAACAGTATTGGATCAAGTTCTAAAGGTAGCTGAGTAAATTCAGATCTTTTAGGCTGGATGGTGAAGTGGTTTTCAATCGAGGTCAAGGAGCAATTAAGGGTTCCTCAAACCAAATAATGTAGGAAATGACAGAGGTCAATCGAAACTAGGGAGAAATGAAGGATTCCCTAATCTGGATATGAGAAGAAAACATCAAAATGATTAATTGTTCTAGACAGAGTGTACTTAAACAAATTCTGTAATAAATTTATAGTTATTTCATTCAATTTAGATAACATGAAAGTTTGTGAAACACTTAAGAAAATAACAATTTGACAAACATAAAATACTTCAATGAAGTGGCCCAAAACATGAATCCTTTAATGCAATGTCTTTATTACTCAGTCCAGTCTGTTGACTTGAAACGTTGGTACAATGAACCCTCAGGTTTCAGATCAATACAACTATAGTAATGTCAAGAAATCCACACTCTATACTTCGAATTATGAAGTATTTATACAAAAATTTATTACAAAATATCCCAAACTGTTTAGGGAATTATTCTAGGAAAAAGAAATATCTTCTTGCAAGAAGATAGAGACAGATATTCAACTGTTGTAAGCTATCCCTGTTTATTTGGTTGTGCAGTCTTATGCTTTGATCTTTTGTTTTTTTTTTCTCCTTTGCTATTAGTCTTCCACGTTGACTGTTCCTTTTACTTTACCTTTTATCTGATACTCTTTCATCTGATACTCTTTGACTAGGCTGACTTGTTGCTTTTATTTTATTGCTATGTATTCAACTTTTACCTTGCAATTTCACAATAGATCATTTAATTTTTCCCAAGTCTTTGTATCTAGTAATTTTATATTTACCATTCTTCTGTAGACTTCATCTTCTTCTGTGTATTTTCCAAAGGTGGGCTTATTTACATAAAGGTGTTTTACCTCATGCTGGAGGTAAAATAGGTTCTCAAATGTCTGGTGCAAAACCTTTCCTATAGGCATTCCTTTCATGGATGTACTATTGGCCTACTCTCTTGCCACTTCTTTGATTTTCCTGTTGTAGTATTCATGTGGCATTAACCTGTCATTTATTACCAAGGGATTTGGTAGACCTTTCTGCCTCAAAGCATCAAATTTAACCATGAACCTGCCTATAGTCAGCTCCATGGTTTGGCATTTGTCCTCAAGCTGCATCATTAAATTCCTTTTGGTGAGCACTTTCTTCACCTCTAGTATGGTGCAGTTCTGTCAGCTATGTCTAGTTCCTACAATTCATATTTATTTTTAGAGTTAAGGAATTGGATTATTCTTGAGGCTTCTTCTGGCATATCTCCAAGTTCGGCCTTAACTCTCTGAATTGCTTTAGTATCCTCTTTGACTAAATCATTTTGTTCAAAGATGACTTGTAGATATGGCCAAATATCACTGACAGAGTCAATGATATTGGCCCATAGCTATTCTTTAGCTTGGGCAAGTGGATCCTTCAATGTTAACTCTTTTTCCAAATTCTTCATCCTCTCAGTCAACCTGTTTGACTTCTGTACTTCATTTTTGTGCATACTTTGGGCCATTTTCTTCTCATCCTCTAGACTTGTTATATGCTCTTTGAGTCTATTTATTTCAGTGGTCTAAATGGACATGTCCTCCATAGCTTTGACTAGTTTACTTGCCTCATCACTTGGCTGAGCTGTTGTTGTTGTTGAACCTGTCGCTGATGTAGATGTTGTTGTAGCTAGGAGTACTGTAGCTAGTGGAGCTATGGGCACCAATGAAGCAGCCAAGGTTGATGGAACTATTGTAGTTACTGTGGGAATAGTAGTGGCAGTGGCTGTCTCTAGGCTGGCCTATTTCAACTGTATCAAACTGTCAAATTCCTTCTCCATTTCTTTCAATTGATCATTTAATTAGAGAATGAGATCCATCATCTCCTCATGCTAGGTTTGACTCTCTAGGACCTCCTTGGTTTGTGGATGTTCTGAGTGAGGCAACTTCAATTGTTTCTTCAAAGCAACAATATCCTCATTTTTCCTTTTTATAAATTTTTCTGCGGCCTTGACATCATTGGGACTATACCCAATTTCAATCACCAAGTCTTCTAGTGACTTGATTCTGTTGTCCTTGGCCTGTGAGGATTCCTTTTCTAACTTTAACTGTGTTGTGATGTATCTAGTGAGCTTTGAAGTTTGTGCATAGTCATTTCTTTATTTTTCATGGTGGAATAAATCATCTCACCTACCCGCTTATGGAATTCAATTTGGTCAATAGGGTGAACATCCCTAGCCAAAACTTCAAAATATGTTTTCCTATAGTCTGTTGATGATCTGGGCTACTGGACTGTAGGCTGCATAAAAGTCATTTGCGTCTTACCAGTCTTAATGTCAAAGGCTGACATTAATATATTCTAATTTGTAGGTGTTTGTTTGAAGTAATGGGCATATGTTTCAGCCTTTAATGCCTCATTCCTCAACTTAATTTCCTTTTACTTCTATTTTATATCTTTCTCTTTATCCACTAGCTTGCTGGATGAAGAGACTTCAATGCTAAGTTGTTTCTCAATAAGTTGAGTGTTTTAGGTAGAAGGCTGATGATTTTCCTCTAAAACTTCCGGGCCTTTGCTCTTTCCCACCATTGTGTTAGTATCAGTGATTTCAATTGTCTCAATGGTGTCTTCTTGCTCAGTTACATGATTAAGCTTGGGCTTCTTCCTGTAACTGATCTGAAGCTTGTCATTCGTAGTGTCCATCCCTGAGCTAGAACCTTCTTCCGTTGTTCTTTTTACATTTATGTCTTCATTGGATTGAGTCTATAAAATTGGAGTAATACTCATATGTTCTTGTAGGGTTGGAACCTATAGAAAGGAACTAGTATCAATCTAATTTTCCACATATTTTGAAGTATTCTCCACATCTATCAAAGTATTTTCCAGCCACTCTGACTAGTTTTGATATCTTTCAATATCTGGCCTGGGGTCATGTATGAATGGACTTAGTTTGAAATTGAGTCTTAACTTGTTTATGACTCCATTAGGGTCACATTGCCACATGAAACTGATTTTGACGTTCATTTACTGTAATATTTTCTTTGCATGTTGTCCAACTTCCCTATTATTACAAATAAAAGGGCCCAATTGGTTTTTGATCTTAAATTGAGTCCTCTTCTTAGCTGACAGGAAATTAACCTCATCAAAGTTTATGATTTGCCTAAAATAATCTAATGCAAACATCCTCATGGGGAGGTATTTGGGTAGTTTGTAGGGAGTGAGTTGGCATCCATATATTCTGATTTCTGTGTGGTCCTGGTATAGATACCAGTCTCCCACTCTACCATTCTTAGTCAGCTGTAAAATCTCTTAATCTCCTTACTTATCCTGCGTTGATAGCTACTAGTTAGCATGTTGATAACCAGATGAACAAATGAATCAATGAACTCTTTATAAGTAAAAATAATGGAATACATTTGGATCAATTGTGTCCAAAAGATGACAGATCTTGGATTTCCCTTGGTGTCTAACTTTTGGATGTTGACTGGAAACTTATTTGACTAAAAATACAGGAACATGTGAAACAATACAGATGAATATTTGAATACTCTCTCATTTGGAAATTTGATAAATTGTTCATGGATTCTATTTGCCAAGAACTGAGCATAGTTGTAAATTGTAGCCGGAGGCTTGCCTGGGAAAAAGATAGAAAGGAAAGCAAGAACAACCTCATCCACATGCTTGTCCTTTGATTATTCTTTTAGGACTTATCCTCTTTACATTTTTTATTTTTAATATGGGAAAAAATTTTGTAGAAAGCAAAAGTATGTACAATATTACAAGACTAACCATAGCCAATTCAAAATTATGAATCCTATTATTATAGGACCCTAATACACTATTTGATGGGTTGAGGTGGGTGGCCTCTTGAAGCCCTAGATGAGTTTTGATTGATGTGTTCTTTGGGATCCCACATTCATGCTTGGAACATGGCACAGGGGTGATTAGCTGAAGAGAGACTTGGCTCAGCCAATTTATGGTCGGGTAGAACGTGGTAGTCCCATCACTGGTTGGTTCATTGCATTTATTAATGAAAAATTCATTCCCTTGATTTTCATGTGCAAATGTACTGATATATATATATATATATATATATAATAATATATATATATATATATATATATATATATATATATATATATATATATATATATATATTATATATATATATATATATATTATATATATATATATATATATATGGATTTTGATGGTTGATGTGTTTATTGTATTTATGTTCCTACTAATGTTGTGTATGTGTACATTTACCCTGGAAGGTGTTACAGAGCGGTATCAGAGAATGGTTCAAACACTTGGAATGTATGGGCTCTATCATAGGTGAAATGAAGAATAAAGGTTAAATTTTAGACCTTTCTGTCATATCTGTTATAACTTTTCTTCTGTGGCATATTAGAAGTTGAAAATTTGTCCATATTGAAGGTAAATCCCACTGATAATGTGGTAAAACTTTCCTATATTGGTTCACAATACTTTAGAAATTATGATCTAAGGAAGATGACCTTCTTGAATGCATATTTAAACAAGTCATGTTGGAATGTCTGCAATAACTCATATTCTATAGGATTTCATAAGCTGAAAAATTGTCCACATTTTGGGGACATACCAATGATTATGTGATATAAATTTCAGATATTGGTTCGCAATAATTTATGAGATATGAGTAGAGGTAGTCGAGCCTTCTGAATGCTCCTAAAATCAGACCTCAAACAGGTCATGTTGACATTGTTGTTATATATTTTCTTCTGGGAACTCTCAGGAGTTGAAACTTTTTCCACAATGAGATGAAATCCCACTAAGATTTTGATAAAAATTTCAGACATTTATTCGCTATAGTGTAGGAGATATGACCAATGGAAGTAGATATTTCTGGATACTCCTAGAATTGTGCACCAAATATGATTGTGTTTGTAATATTTTTATAGCTTTTCATCTATGAAATATCATATGTTGAAACTTGAACCATAGTGAGGGAAAATACTACTAATCATATGGTTCAATTTCCATAACTCGGACTACTACATTTTAGGCTATATGCATTGAATCATTCTTTATATTAGTTTGCATGCAAAGTGTTTGATGAAATACTTAAATGGTTCAATGATTAATTTCATACAAACTGTTTGATAAAATGACCCAATGAGTATGTTGTTTGTGGTTGGGGACAGTATTGATGTGTAATAGTAATGATCTAGTTGATATATGCTTACTTGTATGCAAATAGTTTGCTATATTAGTTTGCATGTAAAGTGTATGAGGAAATTCTTACATGAAAATGTAATAGTATAGTAGTTGTTTGAAGAAAATGTAAAATGTATGGTAATTTTTCAAAATGTTATTTTTTTTTATGGGATAGTACTGTAGTATGATAATATGGATGTAGTTGATCTATTCCTATTTGCATGCAAATAATTTTAAGAGTTGCATGTAAGGAATTTGAAAGGTTGCATGCAAGGAATTTGAAAAGTTACATGTAAGGAAATGGAAAAGTGGCATGTTTTTAGTTATTATGTTACAAGTGGAATAAGTGCAATGCTTTTGAATTAGTCTCATATAAATGTATGAGAAATAAAAATCAATTTATTTTCAAGTGTGGTTAAATTTAGTAGATCTTTGGAGACCCATTTCCATAATTGGACATTGGAGATTGGGCCATTATAGTAGCTTCCTCCTTCTACCTTAGTGTGGACCATGGATAGTAAAGGGGTATGCTTATAGGTTGTTAGCAATGGTGAAAGCTGATTTCAAATTAGTAGACATGATGTCTTGATTTTTGGAACATATGACTGACTGTGTATGGATTATATTTTGCTTACATGTTGATTTCATGATACCTACTTACATCCTTCTACGCTAGGTTACATTTTTTGAATAGTTTGATTGCTTATAGGTTGTTAGCAATGGTGAAAGCTGCTTACGAATTAGTAGACATGATGTCTTGATTTTTGGAACATATGACTGACTGTGTATGGATTATATGTTGCGTACATGTTGATTTCATGATACCTACTTACATCCTTCTATGCTAGGTTACATTTTTTGAATAGTTTGATTACATGCATCAGTATTGTAGGTTGATTACAAGAACTGATTGATTATGTTCAAATGCATGTAGTTATGTGTATTGCTAGTTGGATTGGCATTGCTTAGTCATATTTTTGGTTGCATGTGGAAATGTGTACAATGGAGTAATGGTTGTTGTCATGCATGAGGTCATGGTTTGTGTACTTGATATGGTCATGCATTGATGATTGGAATCTAGCTAGAATGATATGTATATGGTTTTGTTAGCTTGGTGGAGCCTTACCCAGGTTCAATGTTGGTTAGCCAAATAAATACCTACACTACTGGCCCTTTTGGCATCAGCCTGCGGAGTGTGGACCGAAGTCTCACCCGAAGTAGTATGGGGGGATGTTGGAACCAAGTTTCCACACCTTGAGATGGTTGTGATGTCAGTTTATTCCTTCTATTCCTGCTCTCGTGTAAGTTGTTAAGTTCTAGGCCTCTATCAGTGTAACCCTTTATTTTGCCCTTCAGTCCCTCCACGAAGGGGTACAATTGACCTTCTCGCAACCCTGACTTGTGGTTCAGGAAATTTCGTGCTACTAAAGCAACGTATAGAATAGATTCCCAAACTATCTTAAGTGTCTTACTTATCTTATTAAACAATCACAGTTAGCCCCACGTAAACAGATATCCTTAATTGCGTTCAACTATCCAACGTAATTACATACATTCGTGCATCACATAAGCATTATAATTGAAATTTATACACAATATGACAAGATGCATTAACAGGAAACAAAGACACGGATTTTGTAGAATACTTCTCTTTATTGATATTTTCAGATGATTACAGACTCTATCCACCCTGCGCACACAGCTGCAGGGGTCCGCACACTCAATTGCAGACTTCTACCCTAGGCCTCTGCACACTCAGCTGCAGAGCCTCTACCTACGCTACGATCGAAACTTAGACTTCTTCCCTTATCCTCAAGACTTCATCTACAACTCATGACTGATCTGAACTACTTAGAGCTTACTTACTTAGCTCTTTTCATACAATCCCATGGTCCACGGACCAAGGGTAGATCTTTATAGCCAACTTTACCTTACAAAATTAAGGGCGGACAACCCTTTATGACTCATGACACCTTCGTGCTCTGTGACCACAAAATGTGGAGACTCTACAATTTTATTACAAAATTTGACCCAAAACATGGGCTTTTAGCCCCAAAAATGTCCTTGGGGGATCTATTCCCAACAGGCCCCCAACACAAACATCACGACTCGCCCTCAAGTCAATCGTTAGGCACAAAGATCTTAGCACGAAGACCTCCCAGTTCAACTTGTATGACTGCAACCTCAAGCGTGCACTGTGCGGCCACCTGCTTCATGTCTTCCACCATTTGCTCGGTCAGTGCTCCATAACGGTCAGCTTGAAGCTTTTGTCGAGTTGCTTATAGAGTCACAAGATTTCCTTCAATAGAGTTTGTCACCATGTAAGCCTCATATAGTCAGGGCTTTAGTCATGCCTTTAGCACTACTTCCTTATGCAGCGCTTCATCCACCTACTCTTTCAGCTGCTTGGCCTCTTGCAGCTTCACCAGTCTTTGTGTGAGTGTGATGGTTTGTGTTGTTCACTTTACCTCATCATAGCGATGCTACAGCTCACGCACTTATGCCTCCAGCCTCTATACCATAGGGTCCTCCTGCCATCTCGTCATGACCTCAAACGACTGCTCAAAAATTTGCGTGCAGTCTACTACTGCACTGTCAACCATCGCTACTACTTTTGTGACAATGGTCACCTGCTACTCCTTTACTTCTGGTGGAGTTGAAGGCTGGGCCTTCAACTATAACTCTGTGATTTGCAGTTTCAACTCCAAGTGAACCCTTGCCATTTCTATACGAGCGTCGCGCACCTGCATGGCTAGCTTGCAAATGCGCACCTCAAATGGTTCTTCCTCTAGAATGGCCAACTCTGGGATGATTCGGCATGCCTCCTTGATGACCTGCATTATATGCTTGTTCTGGTTGGTTGCCTCAGTCATAGCAAAGATGGCGGAGTCTCACTGTAGTTCCATCTTCTCATTGTTAATTGACTGCTTGTTGATCACCTGTAGGGCGCGGTGCTCATGGGCCCTCAATTCTGCATTGACAGTGGGCGCCTGTCTACTTCATTCTCCATGGTCAGTGCTCCATCAGGAAACGCTATTGTAGCTTCTAAAGTGTTGATAGCAAGGCTGGTAGACACCATGCCAGCCTGTGATGCACGGGTCTGCAGCTCCTACAGACGTGTCTGGATAGCCCAAAATACTAGTTGCTACTGCTGCTCAAACTGTTGTAGGGCCTCCGCGGTGACATCCTGCACCTTGTCACTGATGTCATGCAAATCACCTTCAGTGAGGGTGATTGGGTCCAACGATGTTTTAGTAGCCTTTGATTTCTTCCTGGACCCTCCTTTCTCCTGCTCTCTTGGACACTTGATGCGGGTGGATGTCGCCTATGTGTCCGTGTCATGTTGTTCTGTCTACTTGTCCATATCCTCCACTGCCTTAGGTGAAGGCAACCTTGCACCTTTGTCAAAGCCCCTCTCTATTTCTCCTGTTTACTCTTCTAACTTCTAAGCGGCATCACGCTCCACCTATGCCTTGTCAGCGACCTCCTTCTTTCTCTTTTCGGCCAACTACATCATCTTTAGCTTGGGCTCCTCCTTCTTTCGCTGCATGGTGGACTTTCTCCCTCCCATCGTCAAGTCTGTTGCGGTGCACTAGTCTTCCAACCATTGATCAAGCACTACATCAATGGCTTCATCCGTTGCCAGGTAAGGCAAGTCATACCATTTTTGTGTAGGTTCCTTCCGCGCCCTTATGGCCACATGGTGGAAATCTGCTTTGAACTCTGCGTAGCCCTATAGGTTTGCAAACACCATAGGCGACAACCACGGTTTGCGATTGATGGCCATGCAAATGTTCATCTCCATTAAGATCCAGAAGATCTTGTTGTCCTTGATTCGTTGCGTTTCCTTGGTCACCCATAGCGAAGCGTACTTCGCTGCTTGTGGTAGGTCTAGCACGATCGAAGGGAATTGACTATCCTCTGGCAATTCTCATGCTACCAGCACAATCGATAGCAAGAGCCATGCGTAGTGGAATGTCTCACTGAGCTCCTATGTTTTGTAGCAATTTGCAAGGAACTCATCATGGAGATAGTCTGCCTAATTGAACTAAACTCCTTTGGCACAGTGGGCTACTAGCGCGACGACAAGTGCCCTGCACCTCATAAGCACGACACTTTCTCATCACCTTTCCTACTAAGATCTATGTAGCCACCTTAACAACAAGGTTACAGATGCTGGATATGGCATATTTGTGTGACTTCTTTACTAGCTTAAACTTCTCCTTCATGGCCTCGTGAGGGCTTGCTCACCACCTTTTTCACCAAATATCATGGTCAGATTTTCTCCTGTGTAAGGCAACTGCGTGATCCTGTGGATCAACCTGTCAGTGATGGGTATTGGCTCGTCTAACCACAGACACCCATCATGCACCAAGCATAGCAGCTACTTGCTGACCAATATTGTAACCAGGGTGCGGTTGTAGTGCAACACCCAATGCAAGTTGAGAAACATTTCCTTGTCTACTCCTCTTACGCACCTCCGCAGCTCCAATGCAGTCATTCTAGTGGTTATATTGATGATGTGATGCATTAGATTCTCGATCGCCGGGTGTGGGAACTTCTCATGGTCGGCCAAGTCCTAGTCCTCGAGTTTTAACAGAGGAACCTACCCCATGCACGGTCCTTCAAAAATAATTTCATCCGGTAATAGAGGGGTTGGCAAGGGGACCTTGCTCTCATCTATGTCTTTCGGCACCTTGGTCTTGCCCTTGCATGGACAGATGTACTCGAGAAACTGAGTGATAGGGTCAACACCTTGGGCTTCAACTTCCTCCACATCTACTCCCACATCCTCATCATCAATAGGGATGTCTTCGATTTCCTCCTCCTCCAGCTCTAGATTGATGGCTTTGCCCTTCGATGGGTTTCTTCTTGGTGATGCATGCACTAGTATTATAGGTTTCTTGCCCTTTTTATCCTTCGCTCTCTCCTTGGTTGGGGTCGACTTTGGTCTCAGCATCCCTGGTGATTTGGGGACTTCGGCCAATACTTCGGCAACCTCTAGAGTAGCTACTTCTCCCTACATCTCAATTTCTGACTCCGACTCCTCTGCTTTAGTGTATATAGCTTTTGTGTGCACCGACATGATGTTCTACAAGAACTCCTGTGTCTCCTTGGGCAATGTCTCAAATACTAAACTGGCTATTAGAAGTTCATAGTGCTCGCAATTCATGTGTGCCTGAGAGCTCAACAACTCAATTCTCAAAATGCCAAGTGTTTTTCGCTGGACAACTACCTATAATTTATAGGGCATTTTGAATTCAAATATGACCATTCCCCCTAAATTAAGTTCATTAATGTTGGATTCCTGGTATATTTTCAAGGATATGACCCATAAATTTCGTCTTAAATGTCGGTCGCCCGCTCCATTTGGCCGTAGTTCTACTGTCAAATCATGAACATTGACTCTAATTGTCACTTTCCAGCTGACTTGCATGATTTATCCTTGGGTAACGCGGCTCCCTTTGCACTGCCGCGAACCTTGTGACACTTCCTTACTTCACACAATCCTCCAATCGTGCAGCTCCCGAACCTAGGTAGTGTAGTTTATAGTCTTGTGCCTCCTTTCATCTACCTGGGGCGCTAAGACTGTGCTACCTTCATATAGTCACATGGCCAGACCACTAGTGTATGGCTTCAAGCGACTGGCATTCACCTTTCCTAGGAAGGGATCTCCATTCAATTTGACCAGTTGAACCACTCCTCTGTCAGTAATCTCCTTAATGACATAGGGCCCTAACAAGTGCATTCTAAATTTCCCTGGAAATTTATTAAATTTCTTGTCATATAAAAAAACCAGGTCATTTACCTTAAAGGTGTGTAGCTTAATGTGCCGATCATGCCATGCTTTTTCACGCTTCTTTTGGACCTTTTGGTGAAATCCAGTTAGAAATATTTATTCCTCAAGCTCGACCAGTTGCGTGAGTCTCTCTTCTAGGGTTCCGCAATCTGTCATACCCGTGAGTTCCACTATGCGTAGACTAGGCACAATGTATTCCATGGGCATTACCGCTTCAACACCATATACAAGCCTAAAGGGTGTTTGTCCAGTTAACTTCTTGCATGTCATCCAATAGGCCCATAGTATCGTGGGTATGTGTAGGTCCTAATCACTTCGCTGAGCATTGCAAGCCTTGGTCAACACGTTCTCCAGCAATTTATTGATTGCTTCTACCATCCCATTAACCTGTGGGTGATAAGGCGTGCTCTTTTGGTGATATACCTAAAATTCCTCCATTAGCATGTTGATCGTTTCATTCAGAAAGTGCGTACTACGATCACTCATCAAAATATTTAGACATACTAAAAGAGGAACTTTGCAGTAGTCATGCCAGTGTAATCCTTCATAGGCTATGCCTTCGCCCATCAAGTCAAATACTCTAAAAGGGTCCCACAGTCTATCACCCATTCTAAAAGGGTTGCAATGTCATCTGTGGATTCAAAGGAATCTCATCGCTCTGCAATGATCTACCAATCCTTTGACATATATCACACGCTCTGCAGTAAGCTTTTGAATCTTGATGGGGGGTTGGCCACCACAACCCTATGTGCAGAATATTTTGCACAGTTGCTCTCCCTACATAATGTCCTCCCACGGCACCTCCATGAGCATCCATGAGGATACTGCTCCTTTCAAACTCTGGTACATATCATCGCAATATTTCATCAGACTACATTTTGTACAGATGCTCAACAATGATAGAAAATTCTACTACATGCACCACTAACTCCTTCTTTTGCTAGATGGTGTATCTTTCCGGGGCAATTCCTATCGTTAGGAAATGTATGATATCTTCAAAATGACCATCTGCGACACGCATTGCAAATCACTGCACGTCAGGCAATCCCTCCTCCAAATTAGTGGGCTCTTCCCTTGTTTCAATGCGCGACAGATGGTTTGGTCCCGCATTCAGTCATCCAGGCTTCACAATAACTTTAAAATTATACTCCTGGAATTATAACAACCATATGCAGATTATCCCCCCCAACATAGGCTTATTGACTAGGTATTTTAGCACAGAATGATCAGTATACATTTTAAAATGGCCACCTAGCAAATAGTGTCTAAACTTCTGAGTGCGTATACAATGGCTAACCCTTCGCGCTCGGTGGTGGAATAGTTCTTCTCTGCCTTGTATAACCTTTTGCTTGCGAATGCTATAGGATGTTCCAAGTCTCCTCCGCCAACCTATGTCAGTACTGCCCCCATTGCTATACATGATGAATCAACATGTACATGAAACTCCTTCTTCCAATCCAAGAAGACTAAAATCAACTCTGTCACACGGAATGAGTCGATCTTGCGGACAAAATAGACCTTCCTAGAATCTAATGAAGACCTAATGACAAAAAAATCAACCAGACACTATCTTTCTCTAAATGTGCTTTATAAATAATGGCAAACAAATGTGTTTAAGGGCCTACCTCATGTCCAACGCAAGTTCGGAGATGCCTTCGCTCCTTTGATCC
>APFE030550691.1:121570-170023 GCA_000404065.3 Pinus taeda
TCTAGAATGGACAAGTTTGTCGCTATTGTTTTAACGAGTTTAACGACAAGGATAACTCGGTCCTTTTCATGTTTAGAGAGTTTGAAAAGGGATGAAAAGAAAACTCTAGAAGTTCTTTTTCGTAAAATGATCCCTTAGGTCCGAAAAAGGATAAAATAATACAAAAGGGATGACTTTTACAATCACTTTAATGAGCCAAAAAAGACAAGCACTCGACTTTTTCATAAGATAATCCCTTGGGTCCAAAAAATTATAAAATCATATAGGAGGGATGAAATTTCAAATCACTTTAACAAGTTGGAAAGGCTAATTTCTCGACAATCATTTCATATTTAATGAGTCTAAAAAGGGTTTAAAGGAGACTCAATTTTGAGGAACGAGTGGTGTCTAGGGTAGAAACTGGTTCCAATGAATTTGGAACTTCTCAAAACATGGTGAATTCTGTGAAGAGGCTAGCTAATAAGACCACTCATCGCAATTGTTCCTCAAAAAGGGTAAAATAACCAAGTGAGAGTGTATGATCGACCAAAGGGATGTAGGTGATGAGAGGTACACAACCAAGGCTCAAAAGGCTGATAGAATGACAATCAAAAAGGTTATTTAGTTGAAGGTGGGTTCATTTTTTGACAAGCTTGAACCATGGGGGAACTATGCTTGGTTTTAGTTTCATTTTTATAATGTTTTTGTGTTTTTTATGTGACCAAAACTAATCAAACTTATATGTGTGTGCAGATATTGGACCAGTGTGACCAGTGGCATGCCCACAGGTAGCAGATGATTCTCCAGCAGGAGAGGCTGTAGGGAGGGCCATCCTTCGGGATCTGGACTTATCGGAGACCCTGGTAGTGTTGCAGGATTAGATTGATGGTCTCACTCTCGGCATTCAGGATGTCAGGACGATGAGTTACCTTTGAGGTTACAATGCCATACTATTGGCATACCAAGTCGTTGGACTAGTCTCTTGCGCATGATAGCACAAGCGGTGACATGTTATCACTAGCATCACTAGTCTAGGATGTTTTTCTACATTCATTTTGAGTTTCTTGGTCAGATGACTGATTTTGTTTTGGACACAAAACATTTTGTAAAAACTATAAACAACTATCTACTTTTGATTTTTGGAGTTTTATTTTGGCTAAGTTATGCAATCCTGATGCAAATGTTGATGTGAAATGCTTTCTTTATAAATGTTGCAAATGCATATTTAACACGTAGTTTGCTAATGAATCAGTCAATGGGTTTAAGTTTATGGAAATGTGTTGATATTGAATGGAATCAAAATTTCTTTCCAAAATCCTAACTCTTAGGAACATGTGATAAATAGCTAGGTTCCGAACAGTATAAAATCCAGTAAGCTGTATAATGACGAGTTGTGAATTTAGCTTGACAACGAGTCGGCGTATGCCATGTGAAATGACATTAGAGAGAAGTTAAATTAACATGCTATACTCAACGATGTTGTTTGTCGATCGACCAATGCCCTCAAACTCACTAACTCGCAGCTTGGAGCCAAAATGGCCCAGGTTGTAGAAGATAGATTCTACATACTATGACTAGCTCCGTCGATGTACCCAACAAACAGTTCCAAAAAGCCTGACATTTGTAACAAATGCGAAGTGGATTACCTAACCAAAATGACAAATCTAAAAGAAAACACCCAAAAAATGCAATAAAAGCATATGTACAATGAGTTTACTACACTTAATCAAGCATAGTAACATTTAAGATACAACCCATTTCAGGGCTGCGATAGTGGAATCTCATCATAATCGACCAGCTAGTAGGCTCCTTTTGTCAATACTCGTTTAACAATGTTGGGGCCCATCCATAATGGTTCAAATTTACCTGCTCCTAATTTGTTAGAGTCTTGATCATAAAGCAAGACCAGGTCACCTTCTGAGAAGACACGAGGCTTGACATTTTTGTCATATTGCACCTTGACGTGTTTCTTATGTGCTTTGTTAGCCAATGCGGCATCAAGACGAGATTCATCCAGATGGATTAGTTCCAAGAAACGAGCCTCTTCTTCAGAAGTTTTGGGAAGCAGATCAATTGCAAGCTTGAGGGATGAGATTTCACACTGAATTAGTAAGACTGCTTCTAGACCATACACCAACTGAAAGGGCATAAATCTAGTTGCATTTCTCATCAAATTCCTATATTCCCACAGAGTTGAGTACATGATTAAATGCCAATTCCGTTTGTGGACTCCAATCATTCTCTGTAGCATGCGCTTAAGGACTTTGTTGATTGCCTCAACCTGTTCGTTAGCCTGCGGATAATATGGAGTAGAACTATCATGGGACATTCCTAATTTGGTAGTCAATTTGATCATCATGTGATTGTGAAAACGCGACCCATGATCTGTGACTATAGCCTGTGGTACACCAAATCTAGAAACTACATGATTGAAAAAGAAAAGAGCAGCCGTTTCACCACTGTTGTTTAATGTAGGCATCACCTCGGCCCATTTTGTAAAATAGTCGACAACGACTATATTATACCCATGCCCCCCAATCGAGGTGCGGTTAAATGTCATGAAATAAATTCCCGATTTAGTGAATGGCCCAACAACTATGACGAGATGCAATGGTGCAGGTGGTAATCTGGTTTTGTGATAAAAAATTTGACAAGCATGGCAACTTCTGACTGCAACTATGCAATCTTTGAAGAAGTAACTAGCTCGTAAAATATTTTGTGTTGTAGTGTAACCAGATAGATGTCCCCCACAAGCACTTGAATGACAATCATTCAAAACTTTTTCAACCTCCTCACGCGTGAGGCACCTTCATAGAACTGTATCGACACCACAATGGTAAAGTGTATCACCAACGATCGGATAGTCTTTGGCTTGGTAGCGAGTATGCTGCTGTTCAGAGTGAGAGGTGTTAGGCCTAAAAGTTTGGGTTTGGAGATAGACCAGTATATCCCCATACCACGGATCACTTGACGATATTAGAAACCGAGTCTCATCCATGATTGATGCTTTGGATGTTAAATCGTTGGATGACGAGGGAAGGTCACAAAGTAACTCTGCAAAGATGAGAGATTTCTTTGATTTGGATTTGGTGAATTCCAGATCAAAATCCTGCAAAATGGCTATCCATTTGGAATATTTTCCACCCAGTAATTGACGCGACAAAATGTAGATCATAGGGTTGAAATATGACACAATGGTAGTTTTGCGAAAGAGAACATAGTGTCAAAATCTCTGTACCGCTTGAACAGCTGCTAAAGCTAACTTTTCAACATAAGAGTACTTGATTTCTGTATCATTAATATTGTGACTTAAATAATATTTAGGATGTTCAATTCCGTTATCCTCTTGTACTAAAACCATAGCGATGGTTGTATCTGTAGCGATGAGATACAGGTTAAAATATTTCTGATAGTCAGGAGCATACATTAATGATGCTTTTATCAAGGAATCTTTTAAAGCATCAAAGGAAGCTTGCACAACCTAATCCCAGTGGAAGGGTACTCCTCTTTTCAAAAGACGTGTAAAACCTTTAGCTAGTTCAACATAATATGGAATGAACCTCCTCAGAAAGTTAGCTTTCCCTTGGAGTCTTTGAATCTGAAGAAAATTTGAAGGTGGAGGCATGTCAAGGATTGTCTGAACCTTAAATTGGTTGAGTCAAATTCCATCTTTAGAAATTACAAAACCAAGTAATCAACTAAAACAAACAAAAAACACACACTTGCGTTGATTGAGTCATATCTTGTAGTGTTGGTAATGTAGAAATATGGGTCTCAAATATTGCGGATGATTAGTTCGTTTTCGCGAATGAGCTGGCAATTTTTCGAGATATGGTTGAACGATGTGTTTGATGTCATGGAAGGCATAATTCATTGCCCTCTGAAAAGTTTCCCCTGCATTCTTCAAACTGAAAGGTAATTCACGATATGCGATTGTGCCCCAAGGCCATATAAATTCAGTTTTGACTGGTCCTGTGGGCGTATATTAATTTGATTGTATCTAGAAAATCCATCCATGAATTAAAAGATTTTGGATCCGGCACATTCATCAATAATCTGGTCGATAAAGGGTGTAGGATAGTTGTCCTTTGGACACACTTGATTTACATCCCTATAATCGATGCACACTCTAATCGTTCCTTGTTTTCTCATTACAGGAACAATATTCGATACCTAATTAGTGAGAGGAATAGGGTAAATGAAACCAACATGAATTTTTTTTTCAACTTCTGCTTTAATGGCATCAGCTTTCTTTGAATGGACAGGTTGAAGCCATTGTCATACTGGTTTGACATCTAGATACATCTTGATTTCATGTTCAACAATTCTCGAGTCGATGCTTGGAATTTATTCATATGACCATGCAAAGACATCTTTGAATTCGCGAAAAAGAGTGCAATAAATTTCTAGTTCTAATGGAGAACAAGATTTGCCAATGTGAATATTCTCTACAACATTAGGTTTGGTCGAAATATTAATGGTGATAGTTTCTTCAATGTTGGACAAATTTCACTCGGAATCTACTGTATTTACAGTATTTAATAAAAAATAAAAAACTGAAGGATGATTGAGGTCGTTTGAATAATCTTCATTGTCATCTCGAAGGTGGGAACGATGGTGGTAATCTTCCCATGGTGTCTTTCCTATCATAATTGATTGGATGATTCCTTCTTTTGTAGAATATATACGAGACCAAGGATCGGAAGAGGTACCATATTCTAAAGACCTCTCTACCCAAACACTTGTCGAGTGTTGATTCGGGTTTGCTGCCCAAGCCCAGAAAATTGATTGCTACAAATATTTGATGGGGCTTGGTGGCAATGCCTCATGATGATCCTCACTATCAAAATGGTGGGAACTCTTCTTAAACTCAGATGATGTAGAAGAGATCATTTGATAGGTTTCCACTGTGGCCACTTTCACGAAACCAGATCGAGGTGGGAGGGAAAAAGTTCCCATTAAGGAAGGATCTTTTAGGAGACCTACTCTGACATTTTGAAGCAATTGAGAACTTCCATGGATCAATGGATTGCTTCCAGTAGCTTGTGAACTATTAGGAAAATAGGCTAGTTGGTCAATGATTGTGATTCCACCTTGGAAGGGAAATGCAATCATTCTAAAATATGTAGACACAACAGTAGCCAGAGCATAAATCCAGGGCCTTCCTAGTAAGATATTGTAATCAAGGTTTCCATCAATGACCTCGACTTCAATCTCTACTGTCTTGCCCCCCAGTTCAACTTGCAAATTACTTAAAATCCCATACGGAGTGTATGTTCTTCCATCGAACGCTTTTAATGTTGTTGATGATCGTGACAAGGGTGGTGAACCAAGAGTTTTCTAGAAACTCATTAACATAATACAAGTAGATGCCCCCTTATCAATGATGGTTCGATGAACATTTTTATTGAGGGCTTTTACCTGTATAAGGAAAGCGAGTTGGGCTAGTAATTAAGGTGGATATCCTTTATGATTAAAGGCCACAAGATTGGAATCCACTGGATCAATCCCACCTATTGCTGATAAAAAAGCTTGCTTTTGAGAGGGAAAATTTTGTAATACCTCAAGTGTCAACATAGCGGATGGTGATTGAGCTAGATCCTCCACTATATTATAATTTTGAGCAGCTCGAGCATGAGGATTAAATGTCAATTTATGTACGACTCCCTTTGGCGGCTTTATTGTTAATTAAGGAATAATGGGCGGAACGACTTTTGGCAAAGTCGTTGTCGAACCACTAGGTTGATTTGTAGCCTGGTTGTTTGACAACGATGGATTCCCATAATCTTTATTCCTTGTCAATATCAAAGCATAATTTTTCTTGTTTGAGATGGATAACATAAGCTTGGGATGTGGAAGCATGATCGATAACAACCAGATTAGTTTCTGGGTTTGGAAACGGATTAGTCAACATCGCTGAGGTATTCGAAGCTTTCAAAAGTTTCGAAATCTCCGATCGATGTGGACAATCTTTTGTATAATGCTCCTTGTTACATATCAAACATGGAAAATGAGGAGGTTTCTTTGGCCCAGTAGGGTTGGAAGGAGATTTTTCAGGAGTTGAATTCTCCTGTTTCTTCTTATTATTTTTCCTTTTCTTCTTGCCCCCTGGTTGCTTTGGATTTTTGCCTTTGTCAGATGACACAACATCAATCTTTGAGGCAAGAGGTTTGTCATTTGCATTCTGACTAGAAACAACAAGAGATTTACTAGATGGAGTCCTTGTGGTTTGCATGCTTGAGGTACCAATCAAGCCATCACTGGCATGAGAGTCCCTGTTCGATTTAGGAGGAGGTGGAATGGAAAATTCTGGTTTAGGAGTGCCAGGAATTTTGTCGTAGAGTGTGCCAGACTGAGTATAGATCAAGTTTAAATATTGGGCACGAGGAATAACTTGATCTTCAGTGACAATTCCTCCTTTCACCACATGCTCAGTGATAGATGTCAATAAGGACTTAATAAACCACTCAGCTAAAAGCTGATCAGGAACATACGTCTTTACCATTCAATGACGATGCCACCACTCATGAATATGATCAGATATGTGAGTGCCCGTGGTCTGTTTAAAGTTGGTAAGGAGTTCTATTCCCATTTCGTACCTGATGGGTAGCTGAAAGTGGGTTATAAAAGTAGTGGTAAGGATGCTGAAGTTATCAAACGAAGCTCTAGGCAATTCAATATACCATTTTGTTGCTGGAACAGTGAGTGTTCTCTAAAAAAGGCGAAGCCTAATTGAATCATCATTCAAGGTGTTAAACGAGCACCAAAAATGAAAAGTCATTACGTGATTCAATGGATATTCACCTAGATTTCCATTGAATTTAGGAATATTAGAGGGAAGTTTATGAGGAATCACTAGCCACCAAGGGGCATATGTAATTGGATCATTTGTCAGCCTGTTCAAATATGGTAATTCTAGAGTTGCTGCAAAAGGCAACTGCTGATTCAGGTTAGGTGAAGCATACCCAGGATAAGATGGAATTGCCTGAGCAGTAGGTCTTTGTATACCAACATAATGTATCTAATGCTGGTAATTTTGATAATGTTGTTGGACATAACCAATATAGTGTGGTTGTTGATAATTGTTTTGAAAATGTGGTTGTCCATTACCTACAAAGCCTTGTTGCTCAGGTCCTTGGTAGGCTTGATATTGACCAAATCTAGCTTGAGCTTGTAAACCAAGCCCAAACTGAGGTTGGGTTTGCTGGAATTGCGGTTGTTGGTTTTGTACCAGCCATGGTTGTTGGACTATTTGTTGTTGCCCAATAGTGAAAGGTTGACCAAGATGCGGGTGGACAATACCCGTTTTTTCCTGAGTCATTCCAGATAAGGAAGCACTAATCCGAGGTTACGATTGAGCCGTAGAGACAAGTGGTTGTTGTGTCACAACCCGAGATACTTGAGATTGACAGAACAGGCTATGCTTGCACTTGCGACATAGTCATAATAGTAAGTATAGTGGGAATATTTGACACAGGTTGGATCGGTTGCATTGTATATACAACCCTTGGTTGTTGTGACAGTATTGTTACCCAACCACTGGATGTAATTCCAGTTTGACCTGAATTTGGTTGGAAACCCTCACATGGTTGTTCCCCAGGAGGGAATAATGAAAAGGCATATTACCCTCCATATGGTGACAATCCAGTGTTTAAAGGATATATTGGTCTTTGAAGACTGCTCTACCCAAATTAATACTGGCATGCAGGATCAAATTGCTAAGTTTCAACATAAGAAATACCAGATGGGATTTCGGATGAACAAATAGGAGCAAACGATGTTGCCGAAGTAGTCCCTGAGTGGACTCCAGCTAGTGATTGATAACTAGCAGAATAGATGGTATACCGGCAAACATTGTAGGAATGGAAGCAAGAAGTTCTGCCATAGCTACATCAGATGATACATTCCTAGATGTGGATGGTTGCTCAGACATGTTTGGTCTATCCAGAAGATTTCTGAATGATTCAATAGGAACTTGTGATGAAGGATGATTAAAAGAACCAAACTCAGGAGCAAAAGGACACAAATGAGTCCAAGTTGCAAAATGTAATGGGGTACTAGATGGGGTATCCTCTACTATCTCCTCTATGGCAATTAGACCAGGTGGAAGAGGTAGAATATCAAGTTCGTAAAAGATTTCTGGAGCTGAAGAAGGTATTGCTTCTACAGTGATAGATACTAGAGGGGTGACACCTTCTAAATTCTGAAACTCAACTTCCAAATGTTCAGGTAAGTGAACTTCAGTCTCAAAGGAAGGTTCTTGAACAACTATTGGTTTGAATGTAGCCTCGTTTGAGCTAAGATGGGTTCTGGATCAACTCTAGATGGAGTTGTTTCAAGTATATAAGTGTCTACCGTTACACTAGGATCAGTTGTAACTGCGGAACCTATTCTCTAAAGGCAAATGTACCAGAAATGATCAGAGTAACTGTAGTCTCTGACGATGTTGAAACAAAAGTTTAAAATAAACCAGATGAATTGGACTCAGTTAAATGAGACCATTTTGCCTTGATTGGCTTCGCTTCCGAAGTCAAAGACGGTTGACTCGATAGTCTCTGCAAACGATGGTGTTTTGATTAACTTTCTTCTACGATCGCAGATTACTTGATCAACTCAAAATTAAGGGAAAAATGATGTTATTCCGAATTCAATTAATTTTAACGACTCTTTGACACAAATTTGCTTTTTTTAGTTTTTAAGAGTCGAGAAAAAGCTAAATATGACTCTAGTCTCCTTCGATTTTTAATGAACCTGAAGTGACAAGTGCTCAGATGGAACTTTTCTTTTAAAGAGTCGAAAATGAATGAAAGTGACTACTCTAGAAAATCTAGATAGAGGGATTACCAAGCCAATTGCAAAACTGCAATATACACCTTGGTGATAAATTAAAGAGAAATTACCAAGGACTTATGTACGGCAGTCAATCTTCTCGAATGCTGCGTTTAGTGCATTGCGATCAATAAGGTGGCAGAATCAACTTCCTATGGATAAAGGATATAAACCTATTGTGGTCTCCTAATATATATGCAATGGTACGGGGAGCATAATTTTGTGCTAGCACTTATCGTATCAAGGAGGAGGAATCACACAACCTTCAATGAAAATGATAGTTACTAGTTTTAATGACGCTGGAACATGTCTCTAGCCTAGACTTCTAGATGTGTTGCACTAAGTTCCAAAGCATTGTTAGGTTCATTGAAATTTATTTTAAAGTTGATCTTGTTTAAAGTTTGCCTTTCAATGCTTCACCGTGTGATGATGATTTTGAAATTCCTAAAATGCAATCTACAATGATAAACAAGCATTGTTTATTTTGAGCAATGAAAATCCTAGCTACTAGGGTAAGAAGATTACAATTCTTTCAAACAAAGAGCAAAGAACACACACTAGTGCATTTTCATAAATCATTTTCTACACACAAACTAAATGCAAATTCAAATTCATGTGTTCGTTCTCCTTAATGTAAAAAATGCCAAAAGGGAAAACTAAATGCAACAAAGATGTAAAATATTTCTTTCAAAATGACATTTTCGATAATTTATTCTTCAAAAGAGAAAGGAAGACTCAACGAAACGTTTCAATTTTGAAAAAAAATGCTTTCGACACTTCGAATATAAACAAATCAAACCAAATACATGATGAAAAGTTCAATCGACTATCAAAGGAAGGAAGAATTCATGACACTTCTCTTTTCGACACAAAACGACAATTATGACACTTTTTGTACCCAAGCGACAGATCGATTTAAGAAACTTTTCGACAAAGGATTGTAAATGATGAAAAATACATAATTTTTTTTACTAATCCTAATCTAATGGAGGCTGATCTATGTGATGCAAGTAGGCTTCAGTAAGGAGGCACTGCTCATAAGTAGCAAAACAACTAAACAAAATTGAAAACAAGGTAAAAAACCCCCAATTTCTAGAATGTAAATAGGTTTAGTCAGTCATCACACTTGGGCTTCACAAAAACAAGGATGCATCGCTCTTTATACACTCGAGAGGTGTGATGCATACTAGGTTACAGTGACAGACAGTGTGATAGGCCAGGGAGCACAACTGAAATGGGTTTTGGCTTAGATGTGCAACTGTTTTCAATGAGTTAAGCTGAGCTTTGATGGACATTAAAGAGAAAAGTATTAAGGAATGTCTTGAGAGGTTACTAAGCTACCAAAAGGGCATCTAGAATTCTTGTAAGTCAAATGTTTAATTCATAAACTAAACCAGAGATTGACTGAAGCAACATTCATGTACTATGCAATTGCAGAACAAGAGCAGTTCGAAGGCTACCTGGCTGACTTCAGGCTCTATCTATAGTTTATAAAACAAATAATAACAACAAACAAACATCTATTCGATCCCCAGTGGAGTCGCCAATTTGTTTATGGGAAAACTAGTGTATTGTCAAATGACTAGCCCTCTAGGTTTGGTAGCTACCCTAGAAACAACAGTTTAAAGCAATTAAATGATTTCTTCTATGTTTAATAGATAAGAGAAAGATAATGGAACCAACCTAGAACTTCCGCTTAATCCCTTACTTGATCTCTCTCCCCCTTAATAGAGCTTGCAACTCCTCCTCGTACTTAACCCAGTTGGAGAGTACCTTTAGAAACACAACAACAAAGAACCCTCAAAGCATCTTGATCTATTAGAACGTAAACATTACAGAACTAGATATATAATGAACATATAATAGCATTAACAAATGGTAACATTCACAATTGCACAATCATATGGAAGAAAACTTGAAGAACTTTGTTAAATAGAAGTGAGAATTACAACTCAGTTGTCTGATCCAGCATCATCCTCCCAACTTCAATCCCTCTTCACCTCATGAAATAGCAAGATCATACCAACAATACAATGCTCCTTCCTCAATTACAAACTATCAACACTTCCTTGCAATTCACAACATTCCAGCCCCTAGATCTCTTAGATGAGGGATCCATTTATAGATGTGTGCAAGGGTGTGAGTCATATCTGGGTTTTGATTAGTGTCATTCCACTTGTTACAATTGGTTCCACTTGGAGATTTCTTAGATCTCTTACTCATCCTTGGGCAAATTCAGAGAGGCAAGTGTCATAGGAGAAGTTTCTAGAAGATTCCATGAGAAACCAGCTAGCAAACTGTCTCGGACATTTGTCCATCCTTGCCCATCACACCCTATAGAAGGCCTAATCAATATGCATCACACCTGGGCAGTGTACCACTTAGTAGGCATCACACCTAGCCAGTGGAACAATAAGTATGGTTTATTTTAGGCCATTTCTGGATGGTTTCTCAGGTGGAACTTTTGGGGAATGATGTAATTAGATGACCATGTTCTTTTAGGGTATGAAACAACTCTTTTATGGGTTGATGAGCCCTAGTTTATTGACATATAAGTTTGGGGTTGATGTGCCCAAATATGTCTATAACATGTGGACCAATAAATATTAAGATACTTGAAAGAAATAAATAATTGGAACTAGGGATTGACTTAAATGACATTCAGAACAAATAAGAAAATTTGATGACCAAAGCCTGGGAAGAAAGAGGGGAGTTAATTCAATGAATTTGATTAATCACAAAAAATATGTAGAAGGACCTCCACTTTTTTTTTTTTTTTGTTTTTTTTATGTCAAAGAAGATACTTATTTATATGGATGAAATAATGCTCATTAATTTAACTATTTTACAATGATGGAGGATTAACGATTTTTTGTAATGATTTATTTAGCCATCATTCGATGTGCTCTTTCATAAGAGGAACCATTATATCCTTTTGATAAGTAGATCAAATATTTCCTCCATGATATCTCGGGAACCCACTCATAACTATGAAGTTGTAGTTTATTGATTTTCATTGTGATTTAAAAATGTAACTAATCATTTTTTAATTTCATCTTTAGGAAAATATGTCAAGTTATAGAATTCATAACCCATTGATGTCTTGATAACCTCTAGAATTTAGTTTAATATATCCTTGGGGATGAGCATAGAGTCTCTAATAATTTGTGGACCTTGGAGGTCCATGATAACTTTAATAGCCTTAAGAAAGACACTACTCCTTTTATCATCACTATTTGAACAATCAACCATAGTCTCTTCTAACATTTTGATTTTGGAAAACCAACTAGCTTTGATCTATTTAAGTTGCTTAGGCCCTGATATACTTTGATGTGTTATTTAAAATTCATTGAGTGAGTGATTTTTATGGAAAAAGTTGATAATTCATTATCAAAAAATCAATAATAATTTTCAAGATCCTTTTTAGGATATTCCATAAAGGAATGAATTCTTTGTGCCAAATTTCTTAAGTGTAGGGTAATTTCCAATACTTCCTCAATAAATTCCATTATTTTATTGATATTATTTACAATGCAAGACAAAATTCTAGATATAAGGTGTTCTGATTTCCATGCTTGATGAGGCCTATTGAGAGTAGTTACTATTTCCTTTGGTGTTTGGATGGTCAAAGGGGTCATAAAAAGAGGTGTTGGATTGAGGACTTCTTTAAACTCATTTATTCGCTTTTTCAATCTTATATTTTATGCCTTTTGTTTCGTAATAGAGTGTGCCATAGATTCACCAGTAGTTTGGTGTAGCTTTAGGATTCTAGTATCTCCTACTTCAGAAAAGTCCACTTATTTTCTTGACCAAATAGTAACCCTTTTCTTTTGAACCTTTACCTTTTCCACCCACAACTCTTTATTTCTCTCATCATAGTGTGCATATTGAATAGTTAGTTAGTGGTCATCAAATGCGTCTAACTCATTTTTGATTTCTTCAACCCTTCTTTGTGTTTCAACTGTGCAATCTGCAACCCAGTTAGGTATCATGGTGTTACGAAAATCCATGTTAGTTGAATCTTCCACAGGTTGAGCCTCAGATTTTTTACTCTTTGATGTATCAACAATGTGTGATATTTTTAGGATCATATGGGGAGGTGAATACTCTCCATATCCTCCACCTGAGGGCCAACTATTACTGATTCTTCTAATCAAATTAGTATCCCACTTCCTGTTGTATCTTTGAAGGCAGTTCTAGGCTCGAGAACTATACCAAAGTATTTAAGTGAGGGAATTATTTTAAATGGATGAATAATGATTCAAACCATTCACACTTATACATTCAAAATATTAAAAGACTTTTCAAAGTGATGATCTTCAATACTAACAACATATAATTATTTAATTGGTTGTGATAAATGATAGAAGAAGATATTTGATAGTTAAACATTCATTCCAAATAATTATTAACTATTCTTAGTAATGATTATAACTTTGCAGTGGGTTTTCAGGGAAGTCAATCTTCAACTTAGCCTTACCCTAACTTCTATATTACCTTCAACATATATTGAAAAACGAAAATGATTACACAGGACAAACTCACATGAACACAAATCCTGTTAAAACTAAAGTTAGAAGCCTTTGATTATCTTCAAAATTTCCAGAAAAATAAAATGATATTTCTTGGCTGTCTCAAAGGATCAACCTTTCTTACTTTGAATTACAATGTATATATAGAGTGTAATTCAAAAATATCTAACTTAATACAATCTTTTACAAAAAATAAAGTTTTAACCAAAATTATTTGGACATTTCCAATTAATACAACTCAAAATAGGAATTATGGAATTGATTATGTGGAAACAACACACTATTTGAGGATGTTGTTTGTAATTTCTTCCTTGAAATATGACTCTATTGATTCCGTTGATTCAGCTCCTGTCTTTTCTGCAATTCCACTTGAAAATATGCTTTCAGTTTACTCGAGAAGTTCAAGGAACTTATCCCACTTCTCATCATCTGGACATGAAAATTGATTACCCTCCGATAAGCTTCATCCACCTCGCTGTATTTTTCAAAAGTTGTCTTTGTAGTAGAAATATGATAAACCTCACGAGAAATAAATAAATCATTTTCTAAACCTTCAAGAAAAGCTTTGCCACCAATAATTACTTTTACTTTAACAAAAATTGAGTTATCTTTTTCTATGTCATGTGTCTTGTATTGGTAATTTTACCATGGAATAAATTGACCACGGGAATGTCTTAAGGATGGGAGTCCTTTTTATTGAAGGATAGAAAAATTTGTATGGAGCTTTTTGATTTGAGCTTCTAAGCTTTGACATTTTTTTTCTGACTGTAAAACCAATATCATTTTTGTTAACACCTTTCTAACTTCTAGGACTGCATATGTCTTATATTCAATCCCTATGTCTTCAAGGTCATCTTTAGTTTTTCAATTTAACACTTTGATGATCCTTGTTGCCTCTCTAGGTTTGTGGTTCAGTTCTTCTTTCATCTCTGCTATGGCTGCTTTCTCTTTGTATGCCAACTATTCTTGTTAAAAAATAATCTCAATAGATTTCCACAAGTATGAAATGGATGAATTGATATCAGTCTATATTTTCTTCTTGGCTGCTGATAATATCTGTGCATGGTTGATTCATCCATGTATTTTTCAAGTTTTTTAGTAAGCTTGGAATTCTTTTGTACTTATGATATGTATGCAACATATGGCTTAATTTTATTGTCTTCTATTCTTTGAAGCGATGCCCTTGGTTTCTAAATTTCAACATTCCTTGATGAAATATATCCCATATCTTTTGACAATTGTTCAATGGCTTCTTGGCTGGCTGAATTTGCCTCTGTTGTAGAAATTCTTGCACTAGTTTGTTGTTCTTTCTCTTTGAAGAGTTTTTCCATATATGCTTCCATCTGTTGAATCTAAATGTTCTACTCAACAATCATAAACAACATATTTTCCTTTTATTTCTCTAATGTCACCACTTCCTAAGCTTGAGGATGCTCTATTGTTAGTAATTTCAAATGCCTTCTTAATGCTTGAATGTTTGCATTCCTGCTCTTAATAATTTCGTCATCAACATTAATATCACTAGGATCTAATCCTAATTTGATTACATGATCTTATAAACCCTTTATATTTGTATATTTAGCTAATGAGGACATATTTTCTAGTTTAAGCTGAGAATGAATATTATTTAGAGAAGCTTGCATATTTTGTTGGGTTGTGTTATATTCTTTCCATGACTAGCTATGGTTTTTGTGAATGGATTTCGTACATGGTTTTGGGCATGATGGTTTTTTGTCCATGGTATTTGTAGATTTGGTCAAGGGAACTACAGTTATGTTCTAATCTAGGTTTAATGGATTGAGGTTTATGGATTCTTCGATATGCATATATATGTATTGTAGCATTGAAAGGAACATAATGAAAAATCAATCTAGTAGTCCTGGTTTTGGGATCCAGGGGAAAATCTCTTTGTATATCTATTTTATGTTTTATGCTCTCGTCATTATTTATTTTTTGCTTTTAGAATTCATATGTAGGTAATTTTTGTAAAGGGTTAAAACCTACATTTGGTATCAGAGCTATTTTGGCTTCATGGGGACGCCTTTGCTGTTGAGGGGTCTTTTGCTCGGGCTTGTGGTAGACCCTATTTAGTGGGAGATCTGCAAGATCGATTCCTGTGGAGAAAGAAGATGGTGAGCAGTGGAAAGATAGAGATCAAGAAATTAATGGTTAGATTTTTGAGTTGTGGAAACTCAAGATGGAGGATCTGCTGGTGGACAGAGATCAATGGATTGTGGTAGATCCGGGTACTAAACCAAAAACAATGCTAGATAAATATTGGGTGAAGTTGGATTGAAAGGAAAAGAGCACAATACAGTTATGTGTCTTAGATTCAACATTTATGAATGTATCAAGGGAAACTTCAACGAAGGCTTTGTGGCACAAGTTAGGGACTTTCTACCAATCTAAGTCTCTTGTGAATAAACTGTTCCTATAGAAAAAGATTTATAACCTGAGGATGAAAGATGGAAACTCGGTGACAGAGCATCTAAATGCATTTAATACTATGGTAAGGCAGTTATTATCTGTTGATATTAAAATTTTAGATGAATATAAGTGCATCAGTTTATTGTGTTCTCTACTAGATTCACGTGATAGTCTGGTTGTTGCAATAGGTAGCAATGCAACTGCCTTGCTGTTTGATGAAATAGTCTCATCCTATCCATCGGAGGAGATGAGACGGAAAATATGGAGGGCTAGAATAGTGATGCCTTGTCTGTACAAGGATGATCCCAGAACATAAAAAAAAATAAGTCCTCGAGTGGGAGATCTAAATATCTAGGAAAACCTATATAGGTGTGCTAGAAATGCAGAAAGGAATAGAACTTCAAAAGGGATTGTAAACCTAAAGCTTGTTAGAAAGGAAAGGGATCTAATGATGCTCCTTCTGTAGAGGTGAAAACCACCTCAGATGAAGGTGGGGATGTGTACTTGGCTTCTTCTTCAAGTACACATGTAGATCATGAGGCATGGTTGATTGACTCAAGTGCATCCTTTCACTTCACTCCCCATAGAGAGTGATCCGAAAATTGAGGAATATGATGGTGGTGATATCTTCTTAGGGGATGACAGGAAGGCTAGAATCATTGGTCATAGAAAAGTAAAGTTGAATTTGCAAGGTGTAAGAATTAGAACACTTCCAGGTGTTCTATATATTTTTGCATTGGCTAGAAATCTGATTTCTGTAAGCAAGATGGATGATGAAGGTGCAAAAACACTAATCAAGAAATATACTTGCAAGATGGTTTTGGGAGCACTAGTATTGATGCGGGGAGTTTGGATTGGAACTCTGTACAATATTCAAGGTACCACTGTTATGGATGGGTGCAACAGTTTTGTGGTTCGTAAAAATGGAGTAGAAAATCTAGTGGTCTCTGGAGAAAAGACCATGTTATGGCATAAAAGGCTTGGACATATCAGAGAGAAGGGCCTTCGAATACTTCATGTTAATGGTATGATAAAATTTATGTCTAATTTATGTCTGGATTTTTTTTTATTTTCTTTTTTTATTTATTTTTTTTTTTTTTTCTGTGAAAATTATGTATATGGGAAGCATAATCGGGTGATTTTCCCCTCTAGTGCTTAGAGGGCAAAACATATATTAGAGTTTGTGCACAATGATGTGTTTGGACTTGTGTCGGTTCCATTTTGGTAAGTCTATGTCCTATGTATCATTTATAGATGACTTCTCAAGGAATACATGGATATATTTCCTCAGGAAGAAATCTAGGCAAAGAATCTTGTGGAAAACTAGGCAAAGAAGAAGATAAAGGTGCCGAGGACAGATAACGGTGGATAGTTTTGCAACAAGGAATTTGAAGAGTTCTGTAAGGTGGTATAGCATGATAGAAGACTAAACCATACACACCTAAGAAAAATGGAGTTGCAAAAAGAATGGACAAGATGTTGATGGAAAGGGCAAGAAGCATGCTCATTAGTGTCAGATTAAGACAGGAATTATGGGCAGAGGCAGTGGAGACTGCATGTTACCTAGTCAATAGATCACCTTCATCAGCGTTGGAGGATAAGATTCCACAAGAGGTATGGAATGGTAAGAAATATTCTCTCACATTAGAGGGTATTTGGATGTGATGCATATGTACAAATTACAAAGGATAAAAGAACAAAGTTGGATAGTAAAACTGAAAAGTGCATCTTTATTGGGTATAAGGATGGTTTAAAAGGTTATAAGCTTTGGAACCCAGAAACAAGGAAGATTGTGTACAACTGGGATGTGGTGTTTAGAGAGGTGAAATATTTTATTAAACATGAAGTCCTACCAAAGGAACCCGATAATATATAGTTTGATCCTACCAAAGGAACCCGATAATATATAGTTTGATCTAAAGGAGGAAGAATCAAACTCTACAATAGAAGAGGAATAAGAAGATGAAGAGCCACAAACTCTAGCTATGAGAAGATTAGTTCGAGAAAGAAGGAAGCCAAAAAGCTATAGTCCATCTACTTTTTGTTCAAATTTTTCTTTTTCTATTATTGATGATGATCCCAGAACTGTGAGGGAAGCAGTAGATTCAGAGGATGGCAAACTCTGGAAAGAGGCCATGGTTGATGAAATGGCATATTTGCAAAAAAATGAGTTTTGGGATTTGGTGGAGTTGCCGAATGGAAGGAAACCCATTGGTAGTAAATGGGTGTTCAAGAAGAAGATGAATGCAAAAGGAAAGGTGGAGAAATAAAAATCTCAGTTGGTAGCAAAAGGTTATTCCCAGGTGTCGGGAATTGACTTTGGTGATATTTTTTCTTCTATTGCTAAGGTAGATTCTATTAGATTAATTTTATATGTTGCCATTGCTTTTGATTTTGAGGTAGAACAGATGGATGTGAAGACAACATTTCTTCACGTGGATTTGGAAGAAGAGATATACTTGAAGCAACCTGAAGGCTTTCTGGGAGGGGTAAAAAATAACTAGTATGCAAGTTAAAAAAGTCTGTGTATTAGTTAAAACAGTCACCAAGGATGTGGTATAAAAAATTTGATACATTTATAAGGGGAATTGGCTGCACCAGAAGCAAAGAAGATCACTATGTGTATTATAACTAATTGGTGACTGTTTTATTTCTCTGGTCTTGTATGTGGATGATATGTTGCCAGTTGGAAATGACAAAAAAATTATCCAGGATTTGAAGACCCAATTAACCTCCAAATTCGACATGAAAGATCTTGGTGCTACACAATATATTTTGGGCATGGAAATTAAATGAGATCAGGCAAAGAGGAAGCTCTGGTTAAACCAAAGGAAGTATGTTGAGACAATATTGTAGAGGTTTAATATGAAGGATAATAAACTGGTGAAGGTTCCTATTCATGTAGGTGTAAAGTTATCTATTGAACAGTGTCGCAAGACACAAGAAAAGGAAGAGGACATGTCCCATGTTCCATATGCAAGTGAAATCAATAGCCTAATGTATGCAATGGTCTGTGCTAGACCAGACATTGCACATGTAGTGGGAGTATGGAGCAAGTTTATGTCAAAAGCAGGGAAGGAGAATTGGACAACAGTGAAGCGAGTTTTCATGTATTTGTGTGGCACTAGTGATTATGGTTTGTGCTACCAAGGAAGACCATGATTGGACAAAGTTTTGTACATCCATGGATTTTTTGATGCATATTGGGCTGTAGATCTAGATCAGAGAAGATCTACAAGTGGGTATGTGTTTAACCTATTTGGAGTTGCAGTCACTTGGAAGAGTAAGAGACAGTCTAGTTGCACTTTCAACTACAGAGGCAGAATACATATTAATTTATGAAATTTTTTGGAAAAAATCACATTTCCAATATTTGGTCAACGTGTTTTGAACCAACCAGTGTGGTTCATCCTCAGGATAAGATGAAGAAACAGATCTCCGAATGACATTGTCTCTTCATCTTATCTTGAGGATGAACCACATTGGATGGTTCGAAACGCATCGACCAAATATTGGAAATGTGATTTTTTCCGAAAATCTTCATAAATTAAGATGTTATGGATCACAAAGGCTTGAATTCAATTAGGTAGAATACATGTTAGCCACTCACGCAAGTAAGGAAAAATTTTGGCTACAAAGATTGTGTTTAAGTATGGGGTTAGTACAACAAGCTATAAGGATAGAATGTGACAACCAAAGTGAATTTTTCTTGGAAAATAACCCCGCTTACAATTCAAAGACAAAACACATTGATGTTCAATATCACTTTGTGAGGGATATGGTTGAGGACAAAAAGGTGTTGCTGGTAAAGGTGGACACTTTAAAGAATACTGCAGATACATTGACAAAGTCTGTGAGCAATGAGATGTTCTCTTGGTGTAGAGAAAAAATGGGCATTGCAGGGTTGGACCAATGAATAAGCTCTCATGTGGCCCCCCATGGAAAGAAAAAAACAAGTGGGAGAATGTTGGGTTGTGTTATATTCTTCCCATGACTACCCCACAGGGCAGGTGGTAGTCCTCGCTATACATTTCATCGGGCGTTACCGGGGGTGGTAGTCCCCCCTGCACAGGCTCCAAGACAACGCCTCAGGAATTGTTTTTGGACCCTATATTAGGTGGGCAGACCTACCTATGGTTTTTGTGCATGGATTTCACACATGGTTTTGGCATGATGGTTTTCTGTCCATGGTATTTTGTAGACCCGGTCAAGGGAACTACGATTATGTTTTAATCTAGGGTTAAAGGATTGGGGTTTATGGATGCTTCGACATGTATATATATGTATTGAAACATTGAAAGGAACATAATGAAAAATCAATTTGGTAGTCTCAGTTTTGGGATCCAGGGGAAAATCTCTGTGTATATCTATTTTATGTTTTATGCTCATGCCATTAATTTTTTTTCTTTTAGAATTTGTATGTAGGTAATTTCTGTACAGGGTTAAAATCTACATATTTGAAGTTGGCATGGAAAAACTTGTTATAGAGGAATATATCATAATTTCTATAGCTTGTTTGTGTAAATCAATTTGATATTTGGGACGAATCTCCTTTGTATCAAAAGAAAATACTGAAGTTTTGTAATCCTCTACAATTTTAGGAGTTGGAACCTTTGGCTCAAGCAATTCCAATTGAAATTATCCTCTGTCAGGGTCTAGTGCAAACAATAATCTGGTTTGGGTAGTAGAAGATTGTTTCCAAAACTCAGAATAGGTGGCAGTATTTAGTACTTTATTCTTCTTCTTCATTTCTACAAATCTATCATTTTTTTTCCATCAGAAGAATAAGAGAAAGAAGATGTATCAATAATTTTTTATTCAGTTTACTACAAAAAGAACACATGATTGTCTGATAAGACGATTGTAGTAGACCCCTCTCGATTTCTGACCTCTGATGATTGTTTTTCTGAATTCTTTGTCTTTCGTTTCTTAAAAACTGTGAACTTTGCTGATTTAGAACCTGAACCAGCAAGGGACATACTCTCACTTGGTCTCAACCTCCATGTCTGCTACTCTAGTGTTTACTATGAATAGAACAACTTGAGATTTTAACTTGGATTGGGTTTTTTCTTCCTAGATATAAAATTAATTTCATCCATTTTCATCCTCTGCCTTATCAACTCTAGAAAAAAAATCCTCATGGGCACAAAAAATGACAGTTTCTATGGTTGCAATTCACAACCATAAACTGTAATTTCTGTAAAATTCTGACATAGGTACCAATCTCCCACCTTTTACTGTTCACTAAGATGAAAAATTATTTTAATTTCCATATATATTCTTGTAATTTCATCACTTCTAAGGAGATACAATGGAAAATATAAAAAATTATCTACAAATCACTAAAAGAATGCTCTTCCAAATTTATTCTGACCAATGAAGTATAGTGGATGACAAAATGTGACCTTCCCCGTGAATCAAGATTTTGAGGTGGCATTTTGAATATTTTAGACTGATGATATAAAAATAAATATGCCAATATTGATTGATGCTTGAAATTTCCCTTTGCATTGAATTTTAGGAACTATTCATGGATGATATCTGAAATAAACTAGCTAAAATTGAAAAGGACAAAGTGTTTTTTATGAGATGAAAGCATTGATAGAACCCCTAAGATGACTTCATCAACCCACTAATCATTTTGGTAACCTAAGATATAAAAAACCATAGAAATAATCTGGCTGAACATTTTTGGAAAGTTTGCTAAAGAATATGGTGGATTGTCTCGAGACAATTTTGAACCTTTAGGCAAAAATGACTCAAAAATACTAGCTCGCTATTGAAAAGTGAGTTTCTGATAAATTTACATCAAGGAATCAAATGAAAATGGGTGAAGGGAACTGAGGGTTTACATGTAGAGCATGGCAAATGGATTATGGGGTCATAGAAAACAAAGTTTTGTTATTTCAGGCAATTATGACTTTTTGACTTGGAAGGTAATGATTTTCACACCATGTAATGAATTCAAGGAAATGATGAGTTTGAGGGAAAAATAATCAGGGTATCATGGAGTCCCAGAAACTGAATTTGTCATTGGCATATTCAAAGTTATAAAATTCCCAATTGTGTATCTCATATAGGTCGAATTCACACTTGGTTTCTATAATTTTGAACTGGGTGTCTACTAGGGGAATTAATCTAGATTATGCATGGGGGGAAGCATTAGGCTTTCAACAAAAATATTGGATTTACCCTTTTGACTAGCCATCTCGAAAATAAAACTAGAATAGAGAATTAAAGTACCCACTGATCTGTTGAATGATAGAAGTGGTAGACTGTAAAATTTGAAAGCTTTTAGTCACTGAGAAATTCTGCAGATGCTATCAAGATGTAGTAATGATAAGGAAACAATGAGTAATTAGGTTTATTAGAGTGAGTTTCAAATAGATGTTATAAATTTTAAGGATTATGGTGTCAATAAATGGCCATTGAGATGTTCGTGAGAGGAATTTATTAATTTCACACTTGGATCATTAAATTATCAGGAAACAGGTGAAGGTTAATTTGGAAGAAGTAATTTGTGGAGGTGGTTGTGGTGATAAGAGTTTTGTGAGAGGGTGGATCCCATAATTTATATGCTCCCGACATGTAACCTCCATTGATTTGGATAAAAATATTTTCCTTTCTCTTAAATATCAGGGGTGCGGGGGTCCCACATTTCATTTTCGTGCATTGATAATAGTAGGAGAAATCACGACCATCGAAACTTGCACACCTGATAACACCGATGACAATTTAGTTTAAATATTGACTACTTAAGTTTATTTGTGTCAGAATCAAATTAAATCGACATTTATTGAATATACCCAAATTATTACAAAATGAAAAATTTAACTATTTTTTTAATTTGAAAATACACAATTTAGAAAATTTATTGCATGAGAAAAAGATAGTTACAACATCAGATCCATCCGGGGATTGCACTCCCTACTAGATGCATAGAACTTGTAGATCCAGGTGCTTTCTCCTAGAGCTATGGAGTTATTGCTGTAGAAAAATTACACTTTCTCTAGAAAAATAAATAAACTGTTTATTTACAATAATGATAATCGAAACTCACTCAGTACTGGATGTAATGCTTTCAATATTTCCCATTGACCAACAATGGGGAATATTTAACCTCCAAATTCCAAAGAATGAAATTATTATTTCCTTTGACTTATGTAATGTTTAAAGGTCCCAACCAAAGATTGTCAAACTTTCCATGTGTTTCATTTTCTTCTCTTCTCACATCCAATATTAGAACTAAGTCTCCCAATTTGATATCTCTTTCTCTGGCCCTTTTTTTAAACAGACTCTTCATCTAGTCCTAATATTGTAGGAGTTTGTGTTAGACTTATTCTCTATCCTGATTGAGTTCAATAATTTGATTGATCATTTTTGATAAATCGTCCATTTCCTCATAAGAATCTTGCAAAACCTTTATGACTGGAAATGCTAATTGAGTAGGGGAAGTAAATTCTCTTCCATAAATGAGTTGGAAAGGATATTTACCAGTGGACCACTTGAGTGAAACTCTATTTTCCCAGACTATATACATCAAATGACTATCAGAGTTTCTTTTATGATATGCTAACACCTTTTGAATGACTTTAATCAGAATTTTGTTTGATGAATCTGCTAGTCCATTATCTTGTGGATAATAAGGTGTAGAGTGATGTAATGAAATTTGATATTTTTGACAAAACTCAATCATTTTGATGGAATTGAAATCTTGAGCATTTTCTATAACTGTTTGTCTTGGACAACCAGTTATGGACAAAATGTTTTCTTCTATAAACTTCATGACCACATAATCAGTTACATTTATCATAGGAATAACCTCTACCCATTTTGTGAAGTAATCAATTGTTGTAAGAAATTTCTGGAAGAAGGAACTATTTCACCAATAAAATGTGGACTCCATTGTAAGAAGGGAGCTTCAACTAAAATTGGAATGAGAGGAAGGGAAGCTGATATTTGTTTTCATGCAAAAATTTGACAATGAATTCAACTTCGTACCTTTAAACCAAATTGAGAAAACAACTTCGACTAATAGAATCCTATCCTCAATGTTTTGTGTGTTATTGCTTTCCAAGCACAATGGCCTCCACACACTGCATGAAACCGTTCAATCACTCATTTTGTTTCACTTTAAGTCAAACACAATAAAAGAATATTCACTTGCTCCTTCAAATATATATTTTCATTTACTATACAATATTTCATTGCTTTGAACTTAAGATATTTGCATTGATTCCTAGTGAACTCAAGAGGATATTCAAAATCTCATAGAAAATGCACAATGTCCTTATACCAATATGATAAATAAAAAATGTCATCAATATGCAAAAGGAAGTGGTAGAGGTGCTGAGTTGGAAGAAGGTTCTTGTGTATTGTTCTCCTCTAAAATAGACGAAGGTTCTTGTGGATTCTTCTCCCGTGGAACATCTAAAACTTGCATGATTGAATTGATGCCCAAAAATTTACAATTTGATTTTTCCAATAGCTTAGCTAGTCCTTGTCCCTTAACTAGCTTTGTTGGCTTGATATCCAAATCAAACTCCAAAATATTAACAATCCATCTCCCCCTTTACTCGTTTGCATCAGGTTGAGTCAACACTATTTTTACTGCATTGTTAGGTACATAAGCAATTATTAGAGAATGCATCACATAAATTACATCACATAAATTAATTCTAAAAGATTTCAAAGCTTCAAATAAAACATAGTCCTATTTTTCAATTATATCATATTTCAGTTCTTCATCCCTAATTAATTTTCTAAAGAAAGAAATTGGATGTTCATGATGGTCTTCATTTTTCTACAATAAAACTGCTGCTATTGTGATGTTTGATGCAAAAGAGAAAAATACTGAAGAACTTTGAATAATCGAGATTGATAAGCAGTGGTGCTTATGAAATTGTGTATTTAATTCGAGAAAATAAAAATTTAGCTTGTGCATTCCATTTAACTTCATGATTTTTCTTAAGCATATTAGTCATATCCTTGACAATCTCAACATAATTAGGTATGAACCTTCTTAAAAAAATTATTTTCCCTAAAAAATGATTGAATTTATTTCTTTGTTTTGGGCAAGTTGATTAACTAGATTGCTGAGACTCTTTTAGGATCAATTGTGACTCCTTCTTTTGAAACGATATGTCCTAACAATTTCCCTTCCTTCATGGAAAATATTTATTTTTGGGATTAAGAGAAATCCCAAATTTTCTATGTCTCTAAAAAAATTATTCAAATGTTTCATATGTTTTGCATGAGAATATGAAAATATAGTCAAATGATTAAGACAAAATAATATGAATTTATTTACCTTACCAAAAAATTCCAAATCCATGGCTCTTTGAAAGTTTGCACCAACATTGATTAAACCAAAAGGCATTCTAGCATACATGAAGGTACCTCATGGTGTTGTAAAAGCTATTTTTCTTTGTCTTGTTCATTGACCAATATATGATTGTATCTAGAAAAACCATTTAACATTGAAATCATGTTAGTTACGATTACTCTCTGAAGAAATCGATCCATATTTGGAGGTGGATAATTATCCTTCAACGAAAACTTGTTCAAGTTTCTAAAGTCAACAAACAATCTGATTTCTCCATTCTTTTTCCTAACAGGAACCAAATTAGCTATCCATTGATAATATCTTAAAGGAGCAATGATTTTTACATCAAGCAATCTCTTTACTTCTTTCTCAATAATTGGCAACATGATAGGATTGATTCTTCTCAGTTTTTGTTGAAATGACTTAACTCCCAGCTTCAAAGGAATTTTGTGTTCAATAATAGTTGTAACATAAGTCTTCAAATCTTCATATGACCATCCAAATACATATTTATATTCTTTTAACAACTTGATATATTTATCTATGATATCTTGTGATAGAGTTGTTGAGTTTTTTGTATCTCTTAATTCTTCTGTAGTACCAATATTGTAGTCCTATATATTTTCTTGCTATGATTTTGACAATGAAGGTATTGGAACATCATTTTGATCAAACAATTTCTAAAGAAGAACTAGTCCTTTATGAATGTAATTATTAGGAATTTGTGTTATATCATAATCAACTATTTGTTTGTTTCAAAATTACATCTGAATAAGTAACATTTTCTTTTACCCCTGCACTATTTTCTTCTTCAATATGTGAGCAAGAAGACTCCTCAATAGTTTGTAAAAAATTATTCAATTGCTCATCATCTTAAAAAACTTGCTAGTGTCTTAAGTTATCAGGGATAAAAGGTCTGTACTTAACTTCAATTGATACCCATAGGTATAGGGAATATGGCATTTTGAATTACTTGCAGAAACTGCCAAGGAATCTACATGCATGTTGTCTTCTCTTGGTACGGATGAGATGTTAAAAGCTTGAAAGTAATTCTCCACACAATCCCATACCTCATTTATATAAGTTTTTAATCTAGGATGTTTTGTTTGACACAAATTTCTTACCTTTTTCACTATTAATTTTGAATCACCGAATATTGTCAAATTTTGTACCTTGATTTGCTTGGCTAACTCTAATTCCAATATTAAAGCTTCATATTCTACCACATTTTTATTGACCTCAAAATATAACTTGAAAGATTCAGTGATATTTTTATTTTCAGGTGAAATCAAAACAATCTTGGATCCAATCCCATCTTTAGAGAAGGCTCCATCAAAGTACATTTTCCACACATCATTCTCTGAAGACTGAGCAATACTTACAATGTATTCAATTATGTTCTATACATTGCACTCATCATTGACAACCAAGATAAAACACCCTAAATCCTGATCAATGGTATATATAGGGTGATTTACTAATTTATTAGCATTGCACACAGTATTTATAAACCTCACTTCTCTATACAATGTTAGATTTTCTCCTCCATAAAGAAGGATAGTAGCATAAGACATGTCCATTTGTAAGCTTTCTCCAAGATTAGCACAACATGATCTTGATAATAACAAACCAAATTTAGGAGGGATATGTTGGGTTGTGTTATATTCTTTCCATGACTACTGCGCATCTTCTACACCTTGGCCTCTCCTCAGGCACTTCTCTCAGCAGCTTTACTAATGCCTCTGTTTCAGCCTTACTGATACTTAGAATAAGATATCAAGCGAACAACTCAATTTAGAATAAAAAGGTACGCGAAGCTTTTATTAACTCCAAAGGGAAAATTACAGAGCATTACAATATGAAAACAAGAAATCTCAGAGTTTTGAAGTCAGTTCAATAACACCTGCTTGTCTTCTGCCGATTTCTTATTTTATAGACTTTTTTTTTTTTTTTTTGACATGACACAAAGTGGAAATAATTGAGGGTCCTGTCAGCATTTCCATAGTCCGACTGTGTCTACTTAATATTTCAGTACAATAATTAAAAAAAAAAACACACTAAGGACAATAATTCAAAGTGGAAATATTTGAGGGTCTTGTCGGCACTGACATAGTCCGTCGGTGTCTACTCAATATTCTAGTACAATAATTCAAACTTTCAACTATTTACAGGGAATCTAAGGACTATCACCATGGTCCCTTATGGCTGCAGTCTGAGTCATAATCATCGAACTCATCAGAAGATGGATTCTCTCGCAGATATGCTTCCTCCATTATCTTTAGATATTTTTCTTCATAGTCCGACTCGGTGGGGTCTTGAGCATCTTGGTGCACATCTAAATACAAAATATCCTTTCCTTTTGAAGACGTTGTTGCTGTAGATGCTATAGCTACTTTAGAGGACTGTTCCACTTCCAACTTTATTCGATCTTTGTAGGGATGATGGCTTTGGTAGGGTAACTTGAATGGGTCATCTTTCTTTCTCCATATATTGATGTAAGATGTAGGATTTATCTCAATATCTAAGAAAGAATCTTTATGTGCTTTTGAGAAAGTTGGCATCTGTAGCACTAGTAGTTCTATTCCATCCAATAATTCCCATTTAAAAATCTGAAACATACTAGTAGCTGTTTCAATGGTGTGTTGTACCCAGATTTTGCAGTGATCACTAACACCTTCCTTTTCTTGCCATCCAAACTCAAAATTAAATGCTGTGAGTACCCTGGTTGATAATAACAGACTAATCAGACATATAGTATCTGTAGTCCAATTTCCTGAACTTACTCCAACTGTGATTAGTGCCTTTTGATTCACATAAAACTTTAAAACAGGATACTTCCCTTGCGATTCGGTCAATTTTTTGATAATACGATTTTTTTTAGCCAATTTTTGCATGGGAAATTCTTTTAACCAGCCCAAAACTCTATTTACTTCATCCTTGTTTTCTGCAAATGTGGAACTTTCTGAAAATTGATTTGCAAAAACCTGTGAAAAGGGATTTGGCTCAATCTCATTCCTTATTTATGGGCTATTAAAATCCCATGTTGTAGAAAAGATTTTAATATACTGTAGAGTTCTTTCTACACATTGAGATTGTATTTCAACTTGTTTCTTCTTGCAGTAACCATTCTTGATTTCCCAATCTACAAAGGGCTCAAAGATTTCATACTGAGGAAAAGTATTTGAATGCATATAATTTGGATCTCTTCTTTGTAGATATGACGCTTCCATTTCCTTGAACAGATCTAGAATTCTTAAGGTCTATAAAAACTAACCAACTTCTGTCTTGATGTTAACATCATCAAGGTCCATCATCTTAGCACCTATAAAGATTTCAAGTGCAAAATCAATACAACCAATCATTTGATAATAATTTAAAATTTGCAAGATCCAAATCATGGATTGAGTATACTGTATGGACCATAAATCATCAAGTGTTCTGAAATATAATTTGACTTTCATATTTGGTAAAGAGTATGCTTTTACCAATTCGGGATCCAATCCAAGAAGTGTGCCAATATTCTTTGATTGCCAGGCTTGACATTTTTGAATCCACTAGTTTCTTCGAAGCCTGAGTCCAACTACCTTTTTTATTTCTAGACAAATATCTTCCACATGCTTCTCGAGAATTTTGAACCTTTTTGCCAAAGTAACAAGATTGTCCGGCTGATCTAGAATATCAAAAATACTTCCTCTGACTTCTGTTCGGTTGCGGCCAATTCTATGAGCTTTATTCATTTTCCTGGTAAGAGCATCAACAATATAGTTAGAATTTCCAGGAATCCATTCTACATCAAAATCATATTGCTGGAACCAAATTTGCCATGATAATAATCTTCCTCTTGTCATCTGTCTTGATAATTTTTCTGACAAGAAATATTTAAAATTCATTGAGTCAGCCCTAATCAAGAATTTTCTTAGCACAAGATACAATTCAAATTTTTGAATGCCATTAAATATTGCAAGAGTTTCTTTTTCAGTAGAAAAATAATTTTTCTGATTGGGGAGGAATTCTCCTAATGCATAGGTGCATAATTCTTCTTCTTTGTTTTCCTCCTTTCTTTCAAAAAGAACAGCTGCCCAAAAATCATCTGAGGAATCTATTTGTAAAATTAACAATCCTTCTCCTGGAGGCTGCAACTTTGGTAGGGACTTACATTCTTCTTTGAGATTTTTGACAGCGACAATGGCTTGACTAGACCAACTTGATTTTAAATGCTTTCGAATAGGAGAAGTTTTTTCAGAGAGCATGGAAATGTATTTATGGATATAATTTAAAACACACAAAAATCTCTGAATCATTTTGGTATCTTTGAGTTCATCAGGGAACTCATCAAGCTTTGTTAGCACATGTGGTTGCATCTGTATATGTCCATCGATTACATGAATTCCAAGGAAATCAATATCATTTTGGAATAACACCATTTTCTTTTCTGAGAGGACAATACCATGAGCTTGAAATTCTTGAAAAAATATTTCTAGATGAGCCAAATGTGTTTGTAAATCTAGACTATGGATTAAAATATCATCAATGTAAGTTATGATAAAATCATACTTACCAAATATAAAATCCATTCTTTTATGGAAGAAAGTAGGAGTATTCTTTAATCCAAATGGAAGAACTCTCCATTGGAAAAATCCTGCAGGGCAAGAATTCTGTCTTATGTCTGTCTGCTTCTTCAATCTGAATTTGGTAATAACCAGATTTCATATCAAATTTACTGCAAATTTTACTCTTCTGAATTTTCTGCATTATTACTTCTTGACGAGGTAAAGGATAATGAAATCTTTGAGTGATTTCATTCAATGGTTTGTAATTAATCACCATTCTTTCTTTACCTCGAACTATTTCAGAATGATTGCGGACCAAAAATGCAGAACATGAATAATAGGAAACACTCGGTTCAATCAATCTCAACTTCAACAATTCTTCAATCTGTTTTTTGATTTCTTGTTCATCAGAAGGAGTACAAGGAATTAACTTACCTTTCACTCCATTATCATGCATGGTCACAATTTCTTGCTTGGGGCTCTCCTTTTCCCAGAACTTCTAAGGGTTTTCTGAGCAGCTTTTAACTAACCGCTGATATATAGAGATTTGTTCCCGAGTCCATTGCGGATCTATTGCTGCTTTTTTGTTTTTGTTTTGAGAGCTTCCTTTTATTCATAAATTTGCAGCACTTTTTGCCAATCTTTGGAATCATTTTTTGGCTTTCTTATGCTGGTCTTCTTCTGGCTTTCTCTTCTAACTTCAGAGTCTGCAAATTTTAATCTCGAAACAGAGATTGCTTGTTTTTTGAAATTGAATATAACTTTATCTTCGCTAATAGTCATGGGCAAAACAAAATTAATAAATGGCATACCCAAAATTAAACTGGTATATGGGTCGTAATGCTATATAGCAGATATCTTGACAATCTTCCCACTTATTTTTAAAGAGATATAATCCACATAGTGAATAAGATTAACTGTACCTCTAATTGTTTCTGAAATCAGGATATTTTGGAGAGGCTTCCATAATCCTTTAAACAATGATGGTTTGGAAAGATTGTTTGAGCCACCGGTATTAATAAATGCATCAAGATCTATCCAACTATTTCTAACCTGCATTGAGACTGGTATATACAAAAGATTATTTGTTTTTAACATTTTCTTCATAAAAGTTTGTTCTACTGGTGGGTCGAATTCAGGAACTGGCATTGAAGATGTTTGTCCAATATTTTTCTGATATGGACAAAAAGAGTTTAACTGAGGGAGAATAGGGATAACCTGTTTTCCTTTGTCTTTCTCTGGTGGGAGAGACCAACATAAAGATTCCGTTTCACTATTTTCAACATTGTTTGTGTCAGTCTCGAATTCTTCACTGTAATGAAGCTCTTCTTCTTCATCTTGAACTGAAAATTCATCAGTAGAACAATCATAACAAATATTCATTTTCTGAACATAATTGATTAACTCTTCATATTCTGGAAAAGAAGCATTAGTTAAAATATATACATCTGATGGTTCTTCTTCTAATAGGAGGTTGCATTGAGGAGGACGAAGTAGTATAGAATTTCGTCTTTGGTGGCCATTTGCCTCCTTTTACAAAGCAACGATTAGCATATTGCCATTCTTCAACTGGGGCTATCTGGGAATTAGAAATTCTAAACATCTTATTTACAGTAAGAAAAGTCTTAACTTCAGGTATATACAATTCATTTGAAGATAACATAGGTTGACTAGAAGTGCTGGTTGTTTGGGCAGAGGATTCTGTAGATTCTGAGACTGGTAATGCATATTTTCTCAGATGAATAATGGGTCGCGGGATGGAAGGCTTTTCTTGAAGTATTCTTATTTTACCTTCTTGCAAAGAAGCTCTTCTTCTCAGCCTTCTTGGTTTCTTTTCATCGGCTAAAGACTTGTATTAAAAATACCAGTCGTTTGGTAAACCTATAGAATCATAAGACACTCCCTCTACTTGTGCATTGTTTAAACCAACTGACACACAATCTCTGAGCACTGGCTGTTTTAATTTTAGATGGAATGTATTAGTCAACTAGAAGGATGTATGAATTATTACAGATAAATATTCACTTTCATCAACCATTTGTAATCCCTAAACTCCTACCATAAGTTTCCAACAATCCTTTAGATGAGGATCTGTAAGACTAATAGAGTAATCAGGAAAAATCATTCCATATTGACAACTAGTAGATAGGTTACCAAAAATGGTACCTATTTTAGCATGATCATAGTTCTGGTGTCGAGTATCAAAAACTTCAGACATGCACGGAGTATTTAAGCCATGTCTATACAAAGGGGCCAAACCTATTCTTATACCTCCAAAATGTAAAAAGGCATATTTTTTGTCTTTTGCATATTGGCGAAATTTTTTGATTTCTTCAGTGGTAAACAAAGAGAGAGACATAATCTGTACAGAAGGACCTGAGATTTTGATTTTAACTTCCACTTCCTTTAAAAGCATTTTCTTCTAAAAGATATTAGAAAGAGGAGTTTTATAAACATCATTTGCATGAAGAGTTGGAGGATTCCAACTTTCAGGATTTTCTACTATTTCTAATTCCTTTTTAGACTCGATTTCCTTTTCAAAAGATCTAGAATCTACTTCATTAATAACACGTCTTTCCAGATTTGAAAAGGATTTGATTAAACTAGCCATTAGGAATTTTGCAGGGCTCTGATACTAGGAGATAATAAAAGATTGAGAAAACCAACCTCTAATAAAAGTAGTTCCTTGAGACAATATCTTCTAGCACTTACTGCACGCATCTTCTGCACCTTGGCCTCTCAGTCAAAGCCCTGCAATGTTCCTAATGGCTAGTTTAATCAGATCCTTTTCAACTCTGGAAGGACATGTTGTTACTGAAGTACTATCTACTGGCTGTTAATAAGGAACGATTTTTACTGATTACTCTATTAGTCTTACAGATCCTCATCTGAAGGATTATTGGAAACTTATGGTAGGAGTTTAGGGATTACAGATGGTTGATGAAAGTGAATATTTATCTATAATAATTCATACATCCTTCCAGTTGACTAATACATTCCATCTAAAATTAAAACAGCTAGTGCTCAAAGATTGTGTGTCAGTTGGTTTAAACAATGCACAAGTAGAGGGCGTGTCTTATGATTCTATAGGTTTACCAAAGAACTGGTATTTTCAATACAAGTCTTTAGCCGATGAAAAGAAACCAAGAAGGTTGAGAAGAAGAGCTTCATTGCAAGAAGGTAAAATAAGAATACTTCAAGAAAAGCCTTCTATCCTGCGACCCATCATTCATCCAAGGAAATATACATTACCAGTCTCAGAATCTATAGAATCCTCTGCCCAAACAACCAGCACTTCTAGTCAACCTATGTTATCTTCAAATGAATTGTATATACATGAAGTTAAGCCTTTTCTTGCTGTAAATAACATGTTTAGAATTTCTAATTCCCAGATAGCCCTAGTTGAAGAATGACAATATGCTAATCGTTGCTTTGTAAAAGGAGGCAAATGGCCACCAAAGACGAAATTCTGTACTACTTCGCAACCTCCTACAAGAGCTGATTGTGCCCCTTTGCTTGAACACAAATCCTCAAATCCAAACGATTTAGACCAATTGTATCAAATTGGTAATTATATTACCACATGGTGTTCTTATGCTGAAAATGATATAGATGATCTAGGTGCACAAAATGATCTCATCCTAGCCAATCTCAAGCTCTTACATGATGAACAACAAGAAGAAAGAGTCGAGAAAGAGGCAAGGATGCAGAAAAAGGAAAGAAGAAGAAAATCTAAAGCAGCTCAAAGCTCAAAATTTTATATAGATATGTCAACCCCAAATTTTTGGGATTTAGAAGAAACGGAATCTAGCACCTCTGAAACACATTTCAAACCAATGAAAATAGAGTCTATTCCAGAGCAGCCAAGAAAAACAAAAGCATAAATAGTGACTCTTGAAAATGCAACTTCTAAGTTTCCATCTTTTATCATGCCATCAATCCAAAAAGAAAATTTTGTTAAAGAAGTCCAAAAATATCCTAGAACAGAAGAAGATCTGTTTGCTTCTAATTCTAGTGGTTATATTTTGGATTTGGATAAATCAACAAATCCAGCTAAATCAATTCGAATATGGATCAGAGCGTTATACCAATTGCAAGTAACTACAAAGCTCAATAATATGTCCATATTTGTTCTAGCAGAAAAAAGAATGGCCTTTATGACTGGTGGACTGGACCTCCTAAGTCAGAACGACAAGCAATAATTGCAACAAGACTTTCTACTTTAGAGGTACTACTGAAAAGATAGTTTGTCCCTGAGCTGATAGATGAGAAGAAGCAAATCATTACAGACCTTGCTAGAATGGAACTGAAAGATTTAAAATGTCTTCAAGATTTTGGTCAAGATTTTATGGCCAAAGTTTACAAAGCAAATCTTTTAAATGATTCAGTTTAGAAAATTTCTTTTCAGTCAAAATTACCAGGAAATCTAGGAGATCTGATTTCTAAAGATATTAAGCTTTAAAGCAAAGCAATATATTAGATTTACTGGATAGATCTTTTATTCAGGTGTTAAGAGAAAGCCAAATTTCTCTGTTGGCAAAAACAAGCACATGACATAACTCCCAGTGCCAATGTTTGTCATGCTTCTTTGCCATGGACACCATTTAAGAAAAGGAAAAAACATAAAAGGTATGGGAAATTCAAGACCAATAAAATTGCAAATCCCAAATGACCTTTTAAAAATTTCAGATTTATAAAGAAGAGGAAACAACCGAGAACCCAAAACAATTGCTGTTTCATATGCAAACAGGAAGGACACTATGCTTGTGCTTGTCCAAAAAGCACATCCAGTAAATTGAAAGCATGTGTAGATATTGAAGAATTTTGTGATGATTGGTCTGTTGTACAATCGGAAGAAGAACCATCAGATGTATGTATGTTAACTGATGCTTCTTTTTTAGAAGATGAAGAGTTAATAAATTCTGTTCAGAAAATGAATATTTGTTATGATTATTCTGCTGATGAATTTTCAGTTGAAGATGAAGAAGAAGAGCTTCATTATAGTGAAGAATTCGAGACTGACAGAGACAGTGTTGAAAACAGTGAAACATAATCTTTATGTTGGTCTCTCCCAGCAGAGAAAAACAAAGGAAAACAGGTTATCCCTATTCTCCCTCAGTTAAACTCTTTTTGTCCATATCAGAAAAATATTGGACAAACATCTTCAATGCTAGTTCCTAAATTCGACCCACAAACAAAACAAACTTTTTTGAAGAAAATGTTAAAAACAAATAATCTTTTGTATATACTAGTCTCAGTGAAGGTTAGAAATAGTTGGATAGATCTTGATGCATTTATTGATACTAGTGGCTCAAACAATCTTGCCAGACCATCGTTGTTTAAAGGATTATGGAAACCTCTCCAAAATATCCCGATTTCAGAAACAATCAAAGGTACAATTAATCTTACTCACTACGTGGATAATATCTCTTTAAAAATAAGTGGGAAGATTGTCAAGATATCTGCTATACAACATTACGACCCATCTTTCAGTTTAATTCTAGGTATGCCATTTATTAATTCTGTTTTGCCCGTGACTATTAGCGAAGATAAAGTTATCTTCAATTTAAAAAAACAAGCAATCTTTGTTCCAAGATTAAAATTTGTAGATTTTGAAGTAAGAAGAGAAGGCCAGAAGAAGAGCAACACAAGAAAGCCAAAAAATGATTCCAAAGATTGGCAGAAAGTATTCCAAATTTATGAAGAAAAGGAAGCTCTCAAAACAAAACAAAAAGCACTAATAGATCGCAATGGACTCAGGAACAAATCTCTATATATCAGTGGTTAGTTAAAATATTCTTAGAGGACCCTCAGAGGTTCTGGGAAAATGAGAGCCCCAAGCAAGAATTTGTGACCATGCATGATAATGGAGTGAAAGGTAAGTTAATTCCTTGTACTCCTTCTGATGAACAAGAAATCAAAAAACAGATTGAAGAATTGTTGAAGTTGAGATTGATTGAATTGAGTGTTTCCCATTATTCATGTTCTGCATTTTAGGTCCGCAATCATTCCAAAATAGAGGTAAAGCAAGAATGGTGATTAATTACAAACTAGTGAATGCAATCACTCAAAGCTTTCATTATCCTTTACCTCATCAAGAAGTAATAATGTAGAAAATTCAGAAGAGTAAAATCTTCAGTAAATTTGATATGAAATCTAGTTATTACCAGTTTTAGATTGAAGAAGCAGACAAACATAACACAACATTCACATGCCCTGCAGGATTTTTTCGATGGAAAGTTGTTCCATTTGGATTAAATAATGCTCCTACTTTCTTCCAGAAAATAATGGATTTTATATTTAGTAAGTATGATTTTATCATAACTTACATAGATGATATTTCAATCCATAGTACAGATTTACAAACAAATTTGGCTCATCTAGAAATATTTTTTCAAGAAGTTCAAGCTCATGGTATTGTCCTCTCAGAAAAGAAAATGGTGTTATTCCAAAATGATATTGATTTCCTTGGAATTCATGTAATTGATGGACATATACAGATGCAACTGCATGTGATAACAAAGCTTGCTGAGTTCCCTGATGAACTCAAAGATACCAAAATGGTTCAAAGATTTTTGGGTGTTTTAAATTATATCCATAAATACATTCCCAGACTATCTCAAAAAACTGCTCCTATTCGAAAGCATTTAAAATCAGGTTGGTCTAGTCAAGCCACTACCGTTGTCAAAAATCTCAAAGAAGAATGTAAGTCCCTGCCAAAATTGCAGCCTCCAGGAGAAGGATTGTTAATTTTACTAACAAATGGCTCAGATGAATTTTGGGCAGCTGTTCCTTTTGAAAGAAAGGAGGAAAACAAAGAAGAAGAATTATGCGCCTATGCATCAGGAGAATTCCTCCCCAATTAGAAAAATTAATTTTTTGCTGAAAAAAACGCTTGTAATATCTAATGGCATTCAAAAATTTGAATTGTATCTTGTGCCAAGAAAATTCTTGATTAGGATTGATTAAATGCATTTTAAATAGTTATTGTCAGCAAAATTATCAAGACAGATGGCAAGAGGAACATTATTATCATGGCAAATTTGGTTCCAGCAATATGATTTCGATGTAGAATGGATTCCTGGAAATTCTAACTAAATTGTTGATGCTCTTACCAGGGAAATGAATAAAGCTCATAGAATTGGCCGCGGTCGGACAAAAGTCAGAGGAAGTATTTTTGATATTCTAGATCAGTCAGACAATCTTGTCACTTTGGCAAAAAGGTTCAAAATTCTCGAGAAGCATGTGGAAGATCTTTGTCTAGAAATAAAAAAGGTAGTTGGATGTAGGCTTCAAAGAAACTAGTGGATTCAAAAATGTCAAGCCTGGAAATCAAAGAATATTGGCACACTTCTTGGATTGGATCCTGAATTGGTAAAAGCATACTCTTTACCAAATATGAAAGTCAAATTATATTTCAGAGCAGTTGATGATTTATGGTCCATATAGTATACTCAATCCATGATTTGGGTCTTGCAAATTTTAAATTATTATCAAATGATTGGTTGTATTGATTTTGCACTTGAAATATTTACAAGTGCTAAGATGATGGACCTTGATGATGTTAACATCAAGACAGAAGATGGTTAGTTTGTACAGACCTTAAGAATTCTAGATCTGTTCGAGGAAATGGAAGAATCATATCTACAAAGAAGAGATCCAGATTATATGCATTCAGACACTTTTCCTCAGTATGAAATCTTCGAGCCCTTTGCAGATTGGGAAATCAAGAACGATTACTGCAAGAAGAAACAAGTTGAAAGACAATCTCAATGTGTAGAAAGAACTCAACAGTATATTAAAATATTTTCTATACCGTGTGATTTTAATAGCCCAAAAATAAGGAATGCTATTGAGCCAAATCCCTTTTCACAGGTTTTTGCAAATCAATTTTCAGAAAGTTTCACATTTCCAGAAAATAAGGATGAAGTAAATAGATTTTTGGGTTGGTTAAAAGAATTTCCCATGCAAAAATTGGCTGAAAAAATTCATATTATCAAAAAATTGATCGAATCGCAAGGGAAGTATCTTGTTTTAAAGTTTTCTGTGAATCAAAAGGCACTAATCACAGTTGGAGTAAGTTCAGGAAATTGGACTGCAGATACTATGTGTCTGGTTAGTTTGTTATTATCAACCAAGGTATGCACAACATTTAATTTTGAGTTTGGATGGCAAGAAAAGGAAGGTATTAGTGATCACTGCAAAATCTTGGTACAACACACCATCAAAACCGCTACTAGTATGTTCCAGATTTTTAAATGGGAATTATTGGATGGAATAGAACTACCAGTGCTACAGATGCCAACTTTCTCAAAAACACATAAATATTCTTTCTTAGATATTGAGATAAATCTTATATCTTACATCAATAGATGGAGAAAGAAAGATGACCCATTCACGTTACCCTACCAAAGCCATCATCCCTACAAAGATTGAATAAACTTGGAAGTGGGATAATCCTCTAAAGTAGCTACAACATCTACAACAACAACATCTTCAAAAGGAAAGAATATTTTGTATTTAGATGTGTACCAAGATGCTCAAGACCCCACCGAGCTGGACTATGAAGAAATATATCTAAAGATAATGGAGGAAGCATATCTATGAGAGAATCCATCTTTCGATGATTATGATTTAGACCGCAGCCCTAAGGGACCATGGTGATAGTCCTTAGATTCCTTGTAAATAGTTGAAAGTTTGAATTATTGTACTGGAATATTGAGTAGACACCATCAGACTATGGCAATGTCGACAGGACCCTCAAATATTTCCACTTTGAATTATTGTCCTTAGTGTGTTTTTTTTTTGAATTATTGTACTGAAATATTGAGTAGACACCATTGGACTATGGAAATGCTGATAGGACCCTCAATTATTTCCACTTTGTGTCATGTCAAAAAAAAAGAAAAAAAGAGTCTATAAAATAAGAAATCGGCAAAAGACAAGCAGACATTGTTGAACTGAGTGCTTCAAAACTCTGAGATTTCTTGTTTTCATATTGTAATGCTCTGTATGTTTCCCTTTGGAGTTAATAAAAGCTTTGTGCACTTTTTACCCTAAATTGAGTTGTTCGCTTGATATCTTCTTCTAAGTATCAGTAAGGCTGCAACAGAGGCGTTAGTAAAGCTGTTGAGATAAGTGCCTGAGGAGAGGCCAAGGTGCAGAAGACGTGCGCAGCAAGTGCTAGAAGATACCGTATCAAGGAACTACTTTATTAGAGGTTGGTTTTCTCGATCTTTTATTAGCCCACTTAGTTAATCGTGGGGTTAGGAAGGGCGTGGAGCGCCCCCTTCGTTACACCGATTGCATAGTAGGGGGTTTGAGCGGTGCAGGTAACCCCATTTTATGGGGTCCGGGGCAGCACCCCAGAAAATTTTGGTTTTGGATCCTATGTTAGGTTGGGTGGACCTACCTATGGTTTGTGCATGATTTTTTCACATGGTTTTGGATGTGATGGTTTTCAATCCATGGTTTTGGACACGATGGTTTTCAGTCCATGGTATTGGATGCTTCAGCATGTATAAATATGTATTGTAGCATTGAAAGGAACATAATGACAAATCAAGCTGGTAGTCCCAGTTTTGGGATCCAGTGGAAAATCTCTATGTATATGTGTTTTATGTGTTATGCTCTCACATTGTTTATTTTCTGTGTTTTAGAATTCGTATGTAGGTAATTTCTGTACGGGGTTAAAACCTACATGATATCTATAAAATCCATATCCATTACTATACTATTTACAGGAATTTGGGCAAGGGTGACAACTACATATTTGATTAACCCCAAGCATGGCACCTTATTTGATTTAAATGTATACATGTCATGATATGACCTAGTTATTTGCAACTGAAGTTGGTCCATAATAACTTTAGGCATTAAATTATGAGAGGCACCAAAATTTAGCTTACAATTGTACAAAATAAAATCATGAACTTTTAAAGTGACATAGAAAGGTGGAGTACTTTAATCCATCACATCCATACAGGGACCAAAAATCACATTAGGTTCCTCATCTTGTAGGCTAATCATATCTTCTTCAACGTCTACAATTGAAGACTGTATATATTTGGAAACCTGTTGCTTATAACCTGGATTTATTGAAAGCTTAAATAAAGGAATTGAAATTTTGACCCTTTCTAATTCCTTTTCCACATTAAAAATAGGAGACACAAGTTTTTCTACAGTTGACTAATCTTGTGGCTGACTTTGAGGTTGAACAACTGAAGTTTCAACAACTTTGTCTTATGGGACATCAAAGGTAGCATTTTTAGCTGGTCTACCTTGGCCTTGTCTGGGTATTAAGTCATATCTTTAATTTAAGTCAACAATAAGGAATTCAGAAAAATATTCGTATTTGGAAACTTCAAAAGATTATTCATTTTGAACATGAGGATGAATTCAATTAACAGGGACAATAAATTTTTTAGATGGTTGATTAGTGAAATAATTGATATCATTGGTCACTACTAGTATTACTTCTTTAGGGTCCTGATCATCAATCATCAATGGAGGGTAGATTTGTTGGTCATTGTTTGGTCTTTCTCTCTGTAATATTTGTGGCTGGAAAGGTATTTTGTATTCTCCTGGAGGTATATTTACATTCTATTGTTCTAATCTTAGTTGAGTTTCCATCCTTGAGAATCTATTAGAAAAATTTCTTAATAATGAATTAATATCATGAATGTCTTCCTCTTCCTTATTCTTTGATGATGAACCAATTTCTTCTCTAGCTTTCAATTTCCATTCTGCGTTTTCTTCCTTTGTCTTCAATTTACCTAATGTTTCTCTATTAGCTTCTACTTCAGTTGGATTGGTTTGCATATCTGCTAAGGTTTCATATTTTCTTTCTCTCATCATTAAATAAAAATCATCGTCAAATGATTTAGAAATATAACTTTAGTTGCAGCGACTGGAGGTTTACAATCTGGTGACATCTTATTGCAAATCTTACTAAACCTTTTAATAAATTATGTAACATGTTCACCAAGATTCCTTTTTAGGCCTTCAAATTCTGTCAGATAATGAACAAGATCCTTTTTTATTCCCCACTGGTTTATGAAGATGTTGGTTGATTCTGTCCATGTATTAATATATTTTTCTCATAACTGTCTGAACCAAATATCGACATTTCCTTCTAATGATTGATCTGAAAACATTCTCATATAAACATATTCATGTTATATGTTCATATTATCTGCAAAGTCTAGAAATGCAATAAATCATCTTCTATTGACTGTCATGTATCTCCATTAAAACTATGCAGATGTTTCAAATATCCTTCAGGAAAATCATGAATTTGATTTGCTAGTGGTAGTACTAGGGCTGCATACCAAGCTGTCACAATTGGTCTATATCCAACCATTGGTTGTTGTGGTAAAATTAGTTCTCTAGGAGATAAATTCTTACTGGAAGATGACAGGCCTGAAACTATAGGCTTCATTGAAAACCGAGGATGGAAAATTAACTTTTGAACTTTAGGAACAATTTTTTCTTGGTCTTCAAAAGCCAAAGGATTAGTGTAGATGTTAAGCTCCTCTTCAGGTTTGTCATAAGTATAAGGATAACTGTGTATAACAGAGGATATAAAATCTTCAGGTTTAAGCTTAGGAAAATTTAGTTTAAGTTTTGCTTCTATATTAGATGATTCTGAAAGGATGACATGAAGCTCAAAGGATTCAAGCTGATGAACTAACAAGGAGTATTGTAGATATATGCCCTTAGAAAGAACTTCTAAGACTTTAGGTGGTAAATGAGATAATTCAATAGGGATATGAATTTATTCAAACTACTCAGGTTGTGAAACTATTTTAGGTGGGAGAGAAGTAGAAATATAAGCTTCAAGTCCATGTCCAATGGAAGAAAATCACAAAAGTCTTTATGGATCTGATAATGGAGCGAAAAGTTGAGGATCATAGTGAGATCTATTATGCCTATGTGAAGCTAAATTTAATTTATGAAGTCACCAGGTGAAGAATTTTAGCCTACTAGCCTCTTATTCACCATTAAGAGGTAGGTCTTATCATTGTCCCATGGAAATGAACTTCAAACTCCATTCCTCAACAATGGAGTCAATCTGATGTTGTATCTTTGAAGAAAATTCTAGGCTCAGGAATTGTGCTAAAGCATCTAAGTGAGGGATTTATTTTAAATGGATGACCAAAGATTCAAACCATTCACACTTATACAATCCAAAAGCTTCAAATATTTTTTAAAATGTTGATATTCAATACTAATAGCTTATAATTCTTCAATTGATTGTGATTGATCAAAGAAGAAGATATTTGATAGCTAAACATTCATCCTAAATACTTAATTTATCTGATATAGTAGAAGCATGTAGAGAAATTTCTACAGCCAACATGTATATACTCAAGAGATGACAAAAGACAACAATTTAATGATGCAGAGGTACTAATTTAAAAGACCTATTCAATTAGTTATTCTCAGTAATGATTATAAATTTCTAGTGAGCTTTCAGGGAAGCCAATCTTCAACTTAGGCTTACCCTAACTTCTATATTACCTTGAACATATGATGGAAAAAATAAATTATTACATAGGAAAAACTCACATGAACACACATGCTGCTAAAATTGAAGTTAGAAGCCTTTGGTTATCTTCAAAATTTCCAGAAAAGTACAATGATGTTTCTTGGATCTCTCAAAGGATTAACTTTTATTACTTCAAATTTCAATGTATATATATAGTGTAATTCAAAAATATCTAACTTAATACAATCGTTTACAAAAAATAAATTTTTATCCAAAATAATTTGGATATTTCCAATTAATACAACTAAAAATAGGAATTTTGGAATTGGTTATGTGGAAAAGACACACTGTTCGAGGATGTTTTTTGTCGTCGCTGCTTTGAAATATGACTCTATTGATTCTGCTGATTCGGCTCCTACCTTTTCTGCAATGCCACTTAAAAATGTGCTTTCATTTTACTCATTAAGTTCAAGGAACTTATCCCACTTCTCACATATGGACATGAAAAGTTGATTACCATCTTGTAAGATTCATCCACCTCAGTGTATTTTTCAAATGTTGGCTTAGTGATAAAAATATGATAAACCTCGTGTGAAATAAATAAATCATTTTCTAAACCTTCAAGAAAACATTTTCCACCAATAATTCATTTTACTTGGAAAAATTTGAGTTATTTTTGCTATGTCACGTAACTTGTAATGGTAATTTTCCTATGGGATCAATTGACCATGAGATCTCTTAAGGATGGGAGTCCTTTTTGCTGAAGGATTTAAAACTTTCTGTGGAACTTTTCCATTTGAGATTCTAAGTTTTGGCATTTTTTTTCCAACTATAACATCAAATTCCTTTTTGTTAACACCTTTATGAATTCTAGGACTACATATGTCATGTCTTCAATCCTCATGTCTTCAATCCCCATGTCTTCAATCTCATCTTTAGTTTTGAAATTTAAAACTTTGATGATCCTTGTTGCTTATCTAGGTTTTTGGTCCAGTTCTTCTTTGATCTCTGCTATGGCTAATTTTTATTTTTACATTAACTGTTCATGTTAAAACATAATCTCAATATATGTCCATAAATCTAAAATGGATGCATTGGTATCAATTGAAATTTTCTCCTTGGCTTTTGATAATGTTTGTGCACTGGTTGATTCATCCATATATTTTTCAAGCTATTTAGTAAGCTTGAAATTCTTCTATATTTATGAGATGTATGCAACATCTTCCTTAAGTTTATTATCTTCCATTATTTGTAGTGATGCCTTTATTTTATCAATTTCAACATTCATTAATGACATATCTCCTATATGTTTTGACAACTGTTCAATGGATTCTTGGCTGATTGTCTCTATCTCTGCTGTAGAAATTCCTGCACTAATTTTTTGTTCTTTCTCTTTGAAGAGTTTTTCCATATCTACTTCTATCTTTTAAATCTGAATGTTCTGCTCAACAATCATACACAACATATTTTCCTTTTCTTTGTCTAATTTCCCCACTTCCTAAGGTTGAGGATTCTTTTTTGTTGGTTATTTCAACAACCTTCTAAATACTTGAACGTCTGCATTCCTTCTCTTAATACTTTTTTCAACAACATTAATATCACTAGGATCTAATCCTAATATGATTACAAGATATTCTAAACCATTTATCTTTGTATCGTTAGCTAATGAGGACATATTTTCTAGTTTAAGCTAAGAATGGATATTATTTAGAGAAGCTTGCAACTTTGAAGATGCCATGGAAAAACTTGTTAGAGAGGAATATATCATTTCTCCATCTTGTTTTTGTAGATCAATTTGATATATGGGATGAATCAGCTTTGTATCAAAAGAAAATATTGAGAGTTTTGTAATCCTCTGCACTTTTAGGAATTGAAACCTTTGGCTCAAGAAATTCCAATTGAAATTGTCATTTGTCAGGGTCTATGTAGAGTCCTAGGACTGTCTTACCTTGACACCCTTTTTGCCTATACTTCTTCCATTTTCCCTATACCTATCACCTAAATAATGAAATAGACACAAGGTTTTGTTAAAGGTAAGAATTTAAATGTCTTCTTATTCATATTTGTCTATATACCTTATTGTTTTGTTAAAGTATGCATTTGGCTATGGAATTGGCCTATTTCTATAGCTAATCGAGACTTTCACAACTATCTCCTTTGTTAACAGGGTTCAGATGCTCTAGCTTACCCAAGGAAGATATGGATGGATGAGGAATGATTCCCTCATGGATTCTTTCCTATTCTCTCGAGTAAATCCTTCAAGAAGATCACATGACAACATGGTCAACCTCAAAGTCAACTACAAAATTATCACTGGGACAAAGATCAAGTTTTATCGAAATCTTATCAATTTGCTTTTCCAAATAGAAAATCGATTATTTAGTGATATAGTTTGATTTAGTAGGATCAAAATAAAGATATATAGGATTGAAACCCTCATACTGTTATATAGAAAAGTATTATAAAAGCAATGGCTGCTTTGTGTTTTTGGTGTGTGCTGATATATGTAAATTTTAACAACATCTTGATACACTTGTTTGCGAGTAATAGACTTGGTTTATGTTTTCCATATTGTGTTTATTGGAGATTGTTGACTTTTTCATGGAGGGCCCCTATGACCAGTACAGGTCTTTATCCAATTGCACATAGATTTCCTTAATTTCTTTATTGTAGATGCTCTATTCTATGTTTGAAATGCAGTATGTTGGAATTCATAATTGAATCGTTGTCTGCATAAGAAATTCCTTTTCTTTATACCTAGTTTAATTTTCTTATTGCATTTTCTTTTTATCTGGTACAATTTGATCATTTTCCTTGCTTTTTATCTGTTATAGTTTGATCATTTTCCTTGCTTTCTACCTAGTGTAGTCAACTGTTTCATTTTCATAGCATAGCTGCTTTTCATTTTACTAGATTTATGACTTGTTTTGATGAAGTTGAATGAGTAAAATGGTCACAATCACTTTCTTGAAAATTAAATCCTGACATCATTCATTTACAATCCGATAGAATAGATCTCTTTAGCACATAGTAATTCAGGCTTGGCTGCAGCATAAAATTCAGAGATAAAATTCAAAACAGTCTAACACGAGCAAAACTTAGAATCACACTTAAACCATCCATAAATTGATTCAATAGGAATTAGTTTCTAAGATAAGTAGCTAACAACTTTAAGGCACAATTCTCTAATATAATTAGTAATACCATCTTCATATTAACTCTAAATTTAGAATTTAACAAGAACATAGATATATTAACGACATCAATTAACTTCTAGCACATATGGTGCACTTGTGCTTCATCAGTATACCTGCCCTGGTCCATAATTTATGTTAAGAATTTAAGGACATTAAATTTGCTAAACATTTTGGTGCCGTTGCCGGGGAAGTACAAATAGAAGTTAAAAATAGGAATAAAAAAATCATTAACATGATATGCATAGGGATAGAGACTCTAGAGGTAGATTTATAGGATGAGGAAGAAGTTTAATTCCCACAAATCCACTCACTTCACCTTGATTTCAAAATTCCTTACCACCTACTCAAACTCAGATTCCATTTTTAGGTCGACAAAGACTTCTTAAATTCTCAAGATCAGAAATCCAATCTAGAACTTCACCTACTTCATCTACTGAAGCTGTAATTGAAGAAAATCCTATATCCCCAACTACAGGAGTAGTTTTTATATCCTCCACTAGTGAACAAATTTTGGGAGAAGAATTAGAAGTTCCTAGTGAAAAAGAGGAACAAGAAACTTATTTTGAACAACCACTAATTAAAGAACCAAAAGAATTAGAAGAACCCTATTTTGATTTTGAAGAATCTATCATGGCTGAGGAAGGGGAACAAGAGGTACACAATAGGATTGGAGGAGCCAGAGGTAGAGGTAGAGGAGGAGGTGGAGATAGGAATAGAGGAGGGGGTAGAGGTAGAGGAAGCTAAGATCTTTTTGCATTTCCTATTCTCGATGAAGGTACAACTCTCACAATGAAGAATACATCACCCTCGATTCTTCCTAATTTCCACAGAAAAAGAAATGAAGACCTAGAGATATTTCTCTTCAAATTTGAAGTATTATGCAGATCATACGACTATCTGAATGATGCTCAAAAACTAAAATTGTTCCCTGCTACCTTAAAGGATTCATCATTAAAATGGTTCATGAGTTTAGGGATGCGTTCTATAATAACATGCGAACAAATAAAAGAGGCTTTCCTAAGCAAATATAGAGATTATTGTATGCCTAGTAACCTTAAAGATGAAGTCTTCAAAATGACACAAAAGGAAGATGAAAATCTTGAAGACTTAGTAGAGGGATTTGTCTACAATATTAAAAGAGCAAAAATGGACAATTTGGATGAGGAAACTCTAAAAGCCCTCTTGCTTAAAGCTATTAAAGATGAATGGATTGATCTCCTTAACTTAATTTGGAAAGGAGATATTTCTCAATTACCATTCGCAGATATTTGTGATTTATGTGTGTCATGCGGAAAGAGTTATTTTTGCGGACAAAGCTAACCTCCCTAGGAGTCTAAGACTCTCTAGTGACAAACAAACCAAACAAGAGCAATCCTTCTCTAAACACACATTATTCTATGAGAGATCAAGTGTTTTCCGGTAATTTCGAGATCTATGGAAATCTATGAAAAATCATTCAAAAGCAAATCAAAGGAAATACATCTAACCTTACACTAAGAAGCAAAAGCTTACTAGGATGTTTCTTGGGATGTTTTACTTGGCAATGATTAATCCAAGGACTATTTTATGCAGAATCACAAACTAATCAAAACAAAACTCAATCTTTTTGTTCTTTTTTAAAATGAAATTCACAACTTTAAATGAACAAGCTTATTGAAATTTTGCAAAGAGGCAACACAAAGGTAGGTCGCTCGCTCACGAGGGTAGATTTCGCGACTGGCCCGACTCCTAAGAAGACTGACAAAAACAGAGATATCTAAGGCTTTGCAACTTCTAAACCCAAAGTCACTACAGGACCAATATAAAAACCAAACCCTAAGGCTAAAATCTCAAGGAATTTCACTAAAACTTTCGACACTAATGGAAAAAGTATAGGTGAAGATTTTTGACAGTCAACCAGTGGATCTGGGCATTAAAGACTAAGAAAAACAAAATTTCAAAAGGAAAAAAAACTGATAAAAAAAGGGAATTTTCTTAGTTTTAAAACAGGGTACGCAGGCGTAGCCTGCGGTTAACCGAGGTGCGTGCATGCTCGTGTGTAACGAACAGTGCGCACAATACGACTGTGTCCAACTCAGAGGGTGCGTACTTCTGAAAAACAAAGAAAAACTAAGTTTTTAATTTAACCCTTAAGCTAAAGCCACCAAAAACACAGTCAGCAACCAAAAAGCAAAAGGAAAAAAAAAACTTCTTTTCAGATCAAAGTAATGCTCAAAGGAAAAATCAATCACATCAATGGATTCCCCAGTGGAGTCGCCAATTTGTCATGCGGAAAGAGTTATTTTGCGGACAAACCTAACCTCCCTAGGAGTCTAAGACTCTCTAGTGACAAACAAGACAAACAAGAGCAATCCTTCTCTAAACATACATTATTCTATGAGAAACCAAGTGTTGTTCGATCCTACCTCAAATCCAACGCTTGTTGTAGCAGTCTAGCCTTGCTGATCCAGATGAGCTCCTCCGTCACTTTAAGACCTGCATACACTAACAGTCAAACGATTACATAACACCTGAATATTTCATAAAACAAAGCATATTCATCATATAGACCAAGGAGTACATGAAATAATTCATTAACAACAAATCATTGAGAAGAATGGACTTATTTGTATTAAGGAAACAAAAAAGGAACCATTACAACCTGAGCCTTGGTGTTGTGCAAGCTCCTCCCAGGGTCCAACAAGAGATTTCCTCTACTTTGACAAGCTCACCCACTCCCAATATGGCAACAAGGAAGGATAGTGATCTCTCCTCACAAGTCAACAATGGAAGTCCTAATTCCAGCAGCATTTACCCTTTAGAATGTTCAGCTTTCAACCTCCCCTCCTCTGGCCCAATGCCTGTATTTATAGTATTCTAGAGGAGGTTATTCAGTTTCAACATCAATGGGATACTCCCTCTTTTGGATGGGGTAGCTCCTCTCTTGATGGGATAAGCTCCTCTATCATAGGGGTGCATGAACCATTTGGAGGCGCTCAATACACGTCAAAAACTCTTCTAGAAGGCCCTAGAAGTGACCACAAGTAACTTTTTAAAGATGAAACTTGCGCCTTTTGACCTTTACAGGGGTACGCACCCAAGCTTTAGCATACAGAGCGTATAAGTACGCAGTTACAGTGTATTT
>APFE030550696.1:0-36394 GCA_000404065.3 Pinus taeda
AAATTCATATCTCCATGAATACTTATCGGAATCGGATGATCTTTATATCAATCTTACACCTCTCGACAAGAGGAATCTAATAAAAATATTATCAACCATGAATAAGATGACCCACATGAAGTTTGGCCCTAGTTGCCAATTTTAACAAGATGGCTCCCATTGAGAGCCTTAGGATTTGTCATTAAGGTCATAGAATTAATGTCATGTATGAAGAGCTCTTCTTGAGCATGTGTAAAATGTATACGAGTCAATTAAGTGTCTAGAAAGCCCTCCAAAAGACCAGCACAGTTCTCCTCTCTTGAAGTCGACCTCCAAACAAAGTAAAGATCATGTCGGCCTACCTTATGAAGTCACATCGGTTCACATGGTTCATCTCAGCTTAATATGACAAGCAAACCACTATAAATAGGTGTGAAGGCACCTGGCATTAGTAAAGTACACAGGTTCGGATTTCCTTCTGAAATTTTAGTGACGAAGTCTAGAAGACAGTTCGATGATATCTTTGTGTTTTCGTATGGGTAAGACAGATAAGAATCAAATCTTTGGCACAGTTTAGAAAGTTCAGATTCTTTTGTAGTTTCGGTGGGGCAGTCACAATGAAAGTTTCTAATCACAATGCAGACTTCGGATGGGTAAGCACAGCAAGGAGAATTAGGGACAGAACTTTGTATATCTTCGAACGAGTAGTAGCAAAATTAAGTCTCGATACATATCTCTGAGATTTTGGTATTAAGTACAGTAAAGGCTACAAGTTCAAACCTATCTAAAGTAGTGTTGTGAAAATCGCAATTTTATCGTTTTATCGCGAGTTTTTCAACAAAATGAAAATATCGCGATTTTCATTCAAATTTATTGCGGGTTTTTTTTTTTGCGCGATTTTTTTGAAATTATCACGAGTTTTTCAAATTATCGCGATAAATTCCAAAAAATCTCGATAAAAACTGAATTTATCGTGGGGCTTCGCGGCAGCGAGGTTTTATAAAGATTTTTTTGGTTTTTTTTTTAATTCATTTGCACAGTCGCGCGCAGAGGGCAGAGGAGAGCTGGGAGACATTGCTGGAGAGGGTTTGAAGTTGATTCAAGTGCTTGAGGAGAAAATCAAGAGGAGGAGACCGATTTCTCCATAGAAATGGTATGGGGATCAATTTTTTTTTTGTTTTCATTGTTTAAAAACATTGTTTTTGTATTTTTTCATTGTTTTTGGTTGGGTAACTTGGTATGGACACCAATTTTTTTTCATTGTTTTTAAACATTGTTTTTGTATTTCTTCATTATTTTTGGTTGGGTAACTTGGTATGACTATAGGAACCAATTTTTTTTTTGTTTTCATTGTTTTTAAACATTATTTATGTTTTTTTCATTGTTTTTGCCATTTGGTTGGGTAACTTGGCTTTGGAATGGTTGGGTAACTTGGCTTTGGAATGATTGTTTTTGGTTGGGTAACTTGGGTTTTCATTATACAATGTAAAAATTAAAAATTAAAATACTAAATTGTAAATTTATAACTTGTAAATACTAAATTGTAATCCTTATTTTCCCATAGGTTCACAACTTCACCAAAACACCATTCAAGTTTGCAACTTCAAAGTTCAAAAACGAACATGCCAAGGAAATTAGATCCTTTCTGGGAATATGGTGAACCTAAAGCTCCGAATGATAGACTGAACTTGACTTGCAAGTTGTGTGACCACCATATGTCCAAGGGGGTGTACAGGTTGAAGTATCACCTTGCACGAATCCCTGGAAATGATATGGGGTCTTGTTCAAATACAAATCCTGAACTCATCCAAAGAGCCGTGAAAGCATTGGAAATTTTAGACCAAAATAGAGAGGCCAAAGAAGAACTCAAAGGGCAACTAAAAAGGTCAGTTGAAGCAAGTGGCACTAGTTCTAATGCAGCATCAACCAATCCAATAGCTACCACATCATTTTTTGTTCCTCGAACCACACCTGGTTCACAGCCATCTATCAGTTCAATGCTAAAAAGAACTAAGAAAGAACAAGCTGACAAGTTGCTAGCAAAATTTCTCCTCTTGAGTGATATTCCTTTTAGCATTGTAAAGAATAATCCATTTTTCCAACCTGCTGTTGATGCTATTGCAAGTGTTGGCCCAGGGTACAAAATCTCTTCTTATCATGATTTCAGAGGCCGGATTCTTCAAAATGAAAAGCTTGACTGCACCCAAAAATTAGAGGATTTTAGGGCATCATGGGCACAAACAAGATGCACTGTTATGTCAGATAGTTGGACTGACCAAAAGGGGAGAACCCTTATAAACTTCTTGGTTAGTTGTCCCAAGGGGACTATGTTTATCAAATATGTTGATGCATTTGCACAAATCAAAGATGCAAGAACTTTATGTGATTTGCTAGATGTGTTTATTTTGGAGGTGGGTGCAAAAAATGTTGTCCAAGTCATAACGGACAATGCTGCAAATTATGTTGCTGCTGGCAGGATGCTTATGGACAGGCATCCTACTTTATTTTGGACACCTAGTGCTGCACACTGTATTGATTTGATGTTGGAGGACATAGGGAAAATTCCCTTTGTCAAAAGGATTGTTGATTCATCCAAAAGCATTACAAAATTTATATATAACCATACATTTGTGCTTAGCTTGATAAGAAGATTCACCAACAACAGAGAGTTGGTGCGCCCCGCCATTACACGGTTTGCCACCAGTTTCATATCTCTTCAATCCCTCTTGAATTCTATGTGGGATGTGAAGAGAATGTTTGTTTCAGAGGAGTGGCGTGCTTTGTCAATGAGCCGCAAACTAGAGGGAGAGGTCGTATGCAGACTAGTTTCATATCAGGAAGACTTATGGGCGGGAGTGTAGGAGGTGTGCACCGTTACTGAACCTTTGGTAAAGGTTCTCCAGTTGGTTGATGGTGAGAAGCCCGCAATGGGCTATTTGTATGAAACCATGGACAGGGCCAAAGAAGCCATTCGGGCCTACTATGATGGTAAAGGAAATGATGGGTTTCAGAGACAACTGATCCTATGGGGAGTGATTGATGAGCGATGAAACAACACACTCCATCGTCCCATTCATGCTGCTGGGCTTTTCCTGAACCCCACATTTTCTTACGCATGTGGGTTTGATATTGATGCTGAGATCATGGATGGATTCTTATCCTGTGTCTAGAAGATGGTGCGATCTCTAGAACAACGTATAGAGATCTCTAAACAAATTGAGACATATAGAATGGCAAGTGGCACATTTGGCTTTGAGATGGCTATCACTGATAGGACAATTAAAATGCCAGGGATTTTTTAGTTTGTAACTTTGTTTCAAATTTCATTGTCTCTTCAAATTCCATTTCTTCTTATGTTTATTTAAAATTTTATTTGTAATTTTGTTGTAGATGCATGGTGGAAAATGTATGGTGGCAGGGTACCCCTTCTGCAAAAGCTTGCCATTCGCATCCTCAGCCAAACATGTAGCTCCTCAGGATGTGAGCGCAATTGTATTTGAAAAAATACACATCAAGAAGTGCAACAGGTTAACACTTAAACATTTAAAATATTGCAAGTTTCCAAATAAATTTTTGAATTCATTAAACAATTTTTTTTTATAATTATTAATTATTATTTCATGATCTTTGTACAGGTTGGAGTCCCAACGACTTAATGATATGGTCTACGTCTACTACAATTTTCAATTGTGGGTGAGGCAACTTGAGAGGACACCTGATGTGGAGGCCATCTCATTGGATGGGATTGACACCACTGTTGCATGGAGGGTTGAGGCCAAAAGGCCTCTCATGGAGTCTGCTGATGATTGATTAGTGCAGGATGTAGTGGAGGAGGAGCAGGAGGAGGAGGCGACACCACCTGCCCAGGCTACCCCTGCCACCAGTAGAGGACGTGGTCTACCTCTTATAGCTCCTACTTTTAGTTCTTCAGCTTCTAGAGCACATCAGACTCTGCTGCCATCTCCACCAGCATTTACATCTAGAGGGAAAGGGAAAGTTGTGGCATTTTCTCGCAAGAGGGGCAGAGGAAATCAATAGGATTAGACTTTAGTTATTTTCATCATTTTATTGTATATGACATTATAACATGATGAGATACATTATTATATTTTTTGTTGATATTTTGAGGCTGAGTTGGGACTCAGGAGTCAGGAACTATTCAGGACATGATTCAATGTTATGTGTGACTTTGGCACTAGAAATGATATTAAACATCTTATATATTAATTCTTTTATCATATTTATGTGTCAATGTACTTATTTTATATTGTAGATGGTTTAGATATTAAAAAAATTGAAGAAAAAAAATGAATATTTTTGTACCAAACGATTTTTTCCCCAATTATTTCCGATTATTTCCCAATAATTACAATTTTTTGCCAATTTTTTCCTCGCGCCGATATTATCCCGATAATGATTAATGCAACATTGATCTAAAGTGCATATATCAGTTCGGATTGATAGTAAAGGAATTCTAAAGGAAGAGTCTCGGTGTTACTATAGAAGATCACCGAATGATCAAGGGTATAGATACCATGGAGATGATCTCGATATAATCTATGTCTCTCAGCGAAGAGGATTTGATAGATGATCATCAACATGTGGCAAGGTCTCGGTCTAAGAATAAGGTTGATTGTCAAGAGAGCTTGTGTCTTGTCTTGGAGGAGCTATTAGGTCAAGGGTCTTAGTCTTGGTATTCGTCAATTGGAATCTCTATAAGAAGAATTTGTGCGGGTTTTCCTCTAAAAGATAAAGGTTTTGGCCCTAACTCATAGCCTACATGTTGTGTCTCTTGTCTATTTATGTTTATGCATTGGTAGTTGTTTGATGAAGAAGAACAATAATAATCTAAGTAAAGAAGATCGTAATATGAAGTTGAGAAGAACACTCACAAACAGTTACTAATCAAAAAGAAATCACCTAATGTTAATGCCCTAGATTTCTCAACACTTAGGAGGGTAATATGGGGCATTAAGGGAGATATCCAAAGGTAATAATAGTAAAGGCTTGGATATTGCTATAAAGGTCATCATTAGAAAATATGGCTTATTTAATAGTAAATATTTTAGAGAAGGAACCTTGTACTAATACTAAGCTTCTTACAATATTTGTAATCACGCTAATGACATAGGCCTTATTTATTAATGATAGCCTTTATAGCAATACTTGAGCATCTATTATTGTTTAGTGACACATAATGCCCTAAAGTCGTCAATGAACTTGAAACCTGCAAGCTTGCAACTTTTCGATAACCAAGCTAAGTTACTTACACCATTAGCTCCTAGCCACAATAATTAAGCCTAAAAATATTACAACAATGAAATTTAAGGGTTTTGAATTTAATTCTACACTAAAAATAATATTGTCCCTCATGAGTATATTTATGAATTCTCTAGGAGTATAGTCCCTCGTCATAGATCAAACTATGCAAGTGAATAAGTTTATCTCTTCAATTTTTTAGTTAATTATCCTTTCCTAATTATCATATCTTTTTTAACTAATTTTCAAATATAAATTGTGCAGATTAAAATTGGTTGTGGCTTTACATTGCCATATAGGGTTTGACATCTTGTAATTTTAAGTCTACACCTGGAAGTCATACATAAATTCTGGCACGGAATCCTTGTACCTTGTCATGCTATTGTGACATTTTTTGAGTTGAGGAAGCATAGAAGTAACTCACAACCCTTAACTATAGCACCATATTTGTCTGGAAAATCTAAGTGTTAGAGCCGCATATCAACTTGTAGCCATACAAGAAACATCAGCTCACTATTTTCTAACCTTGATCGGATGATTTGATTAACAAACTTGATGATAGTCAGATATTACTTATGCAATGATTTTGAATGGTGTATTGCAGGGGATTTGTCATGGTCACTCACTATTATTGTTTTAAAATTTTTGACCAAAAGCTAGGATGGGCATACTGTGTGTAACCAAGTAAGAGTAGTTTCTTTATTTCACTCATTTCCCATTACAATGGAAGAAATTTGATTAGCTTCGCAAAGTAGACCACCCTTTTCCCAATAGAAATCTTCCACAGTGGCGTCAAAAAAATCCAGAGCAAAGAATATCAAGAAGCATAAAAAGCCTTTGAGGCAAGGCTATGGGCAACTACGAAATGCACTCAATCTTATAATGGAGGAGTAAATGGAACAACTGGTTCAAAGGTTTGGTTTTTCCCTTATTGTAAAACACAAAAATCAGGCAGTGTAGGAAGAGTTCAATGGCATTTACTTGGAATGGGGAATAAAGAACAAATAACTTTATGACTAAGTGTACCTAAAATAGAGGAAACTTCTCTAGATAAGCAATTTATTGAACTTGAAAAGTTGAAACATATTGTTGAAGGTTTAATTCAAACCAACAACAATCCTAGTAAATTGACAGTTGGTGGTCCACACTCTTATTCTCAACATCAAGTTTATGTTTCCCACCTTGAAAACTTATGGAGGGAAAAGGAAGGGAAAATCTTGATGCATCCATTCAACGGTTTTTTTCGCAAATGGCATAGCTTTCATTGTTTACAGATCTCCTTATTGGAAGGAAATGGTGAGGAATCTAGTTAACACTACCAAAGGTTACAAGCCTCCTAGTTATGAAAAGATGAGGACAATAATGTTATTTGAAAAGAGGGCTCGGGTTGAAGGTAGAATTCATGACCTTAAAGATAGTTGGAAGGAATTTAATGTCTTCATTATCTCAGAGGGTTGGACAAATGTCAGCCATCGTCCCTTTATCAATATTTTAGTTTCTAGCCCAAAAGGAGTTATGTTCTTAAAATCCCATGATACCATAGAAAAGACAAAAGATGGTCCATATCTAATGGGTCTCTTCAAAGAGGCATTAGAAGAGGTTGGAATAGAAAATGTGGTCCAAATTATTAATGACAGTGCCTCAAACAATGTCCTTGTTGGGGGATTGATTGAGGATGAATACCCAACAATTTTTTGGACTCCTTATTTTGTGCACTGTATTAATTTTCTATTAAAAAAATATTAATAACATTGCATGGGTTATGAAAAATATAATTGAAGCAAAGATGCTACAAAATTTTATTGTTAATCATGCAGCATCGATAGCTATTTATAGGAAATATGCAAACCTTCAGCTTCTTCAATGTATCAAGACTAAATTTGCATATGCATTCCTTATACCTCAGCGCCTTATTAAAATGCATCAATCTTTGAAAGAGATGGTGGTATCAATGGATTGGCATAGGTGGAAGGGTTCTCATATTGGGGATGGCCCAAAAATTGAGGACATTATTATTAGCTTTTTTCAGAGGATTTTTGAAGGAGAGTGGAAGATATTGTCACCCTCATTACACCTATTGTTTCCACCCTTCGCATGTTTGATAATGATCAACCATGCTTAGGGTATGGGTTTGAGAGTATGGATCAAATGAGAGAGAAGCCTCATAACATAATGGAAGATGAAAATTCTAGGATCGACACAGACACCAGAAATTAAATGTGGAAACTTAGTTTGACAAGGTGGAAAATGCTTCATAGCCCACTTCATTCAATTGTTTTCCTACTCAATCCTAATGGTTTCATAACAAACCATCTTCAGATGTAGAGGTGATGCAAAATCGAAACACTTTTATAAGCAGGTGTTACGATTATAAGGATCGCATTGCTTTACGACTTCAGTTGGGAAAGCACTTGAGATCAAAAAACCACTTTGCAAATGAAAACTATGCATACAACAAAGAACAACTTGGACCCATAAACTTTTGGATGCAATATGGTACAGGGACTCCCTTGCTTCGTCAATTGGCTATTTGGTTGCTTTCACAGGTATGCCTAAAAACAAATACCTTTAATGTATTGATTTATTGTTTAAACAATTAAGTCTAAAGTTCATTTTGGATTATTTTCCTTTTAAGATTTGAGATGTTTATTGCTAACATAATGTTAATTTTATTTCACAAGTGACTAGTTCATTTGCATGTGAAAGAAATTGGAGTGGATATGCTTTTATACATTCGACAAAGAGGAATTGCCTACGCACAAAAATGGCACAAGATTTGGTGTTTGTACACTCAAATCTACGTTTGTTATCTCGACAACAACTAAAGTACAAAACTGGACTCATGAGAATGTGGGATTATGGTGGTTCACAAGATGATGGAGATGATGAGCTTCCACTTGAAGTGCTACAAGAAAACGTTGAAGACATGCTTGATAATACCAAGAAGCCTATTGACCAAAATAATGCTTTTGGAGTTGGCTCAAGCTCAACAAGCATTCTAGAAATGAGCTTGAAAATCTAGATTATTAGGTATACTTGCATTTTGGATATGAATTATTAGAAGTGGTTTTAGAGATACACCTATATTTAAAAGTATACATTTAATTATTTATATTTCAAATCTCTTATTCTCTTAAGTGTCCTATTTTTTTAGAAATAATGATTGCATAAATTTTTGGATCTGTTGAATTTTGTGCAGCTAAGGGAGAAATTTCCCTAGAAAAACACTCTAAGATTTAACCCCTTTCTCCCTTGAAGCGGATTATTTCTCAAGTGCAAATTATTTTTATGAGTGCAAAAGTTATTTCAAAATTGTTTTATAAAGTTATTTTGACATGTGCAAAATAAAATCACTTAAGTGATCTAATTCGACATGTGCATATTTGGATCACTCTAGGAGCTTCCAAAAACCTAATTCGAGTTAGGGATTTTGTCTCAAAGATTCCTATATATCGAAGAAAAGCCTTCATTTGCAACACATCAAGTTCTCTCTCTTGCTTTGGTGATCTAGCTCTCGCATTAGTGATCAAGCCCTCGTATCAGTAATTTATCTCTCTTATTGTTAGCAGATCTATTGTCGATTCGCAGATCTCTAATTATCAGTGGCAGATCTCTTACCATCAGTGGCAGATCTCTTATCATCATTGGCATATCTCTTATTATCAACGGCAGATCTCTGATTATCATTAGCAGATCCCTTATCATCATTGGCAGATATCTTATTACCAGTGGTAGATCTTTGATTATCAGTGGCAGATCTCTTATCATCATTGGCAGATCTAGTGCAGATTTCTCTCTCGCATTTCTAGAGATTTCTTTCTTGCTTTATTGTTTGGCAGATTTCGTATTATTGGCAAGATCTCTATCTTCTATTATCATTGGTGGAAAATCTCCCTTGTATCAGTTTTTGCAGATCTCGTATTACAAGTCTCATCCTCTCACACCTAAAGGATATTTACTTATTATTTGTGGTCAAATCATCTTATTGTGGAGACGTATTGTCTTGGATTTCTAGCACGCATCTAGAGACTTGTTTATCTCATTCGTGAAAGCACTTGTAATTTTGAAGTTGATTTTCAATTCATTAACACTCATCTTGAAGCACGACCTTGGAAGATATTTTTCTCATATCTATGGCTAGATCACTTCGCACGAAAGGTTTTTTTTTTTTTTTTTTTTTTTTTTTTTTTTTTCGCATTAAGGCTTATTTGTCATCTGTTGGCAGACCTATTGTAGATCTCCTATTTGCATTTGTAATCTTTGTTGAAGGATTGAAAGATCTGTTATTCTACATTTGTGATCAGACCTCACACTTCAGAAGATTTGTCCTAGTTTGAAAAGGGGTTGAAGATCTAAGATAATTAATTTCAAAATTGCAAAATTTAACAGGATCTACAAAATTATCACTTCTTTTTTATAATTGAATCACTATTTATGAATGTTTCTTTACAATTTCACAAGTGGAAACATTGGATGTTTATAATTAATGCTTTGTTTTATATTATTCACCTTTAATCTTGTTTTTCCTCTCTCCTCGTTTCTTATACGCAAAACCTCCAAACTTTGTTTCTCGTACTGTTCTCGTTTCTCGTTTCGTTTCCCGTTTCTGGTAACATGGGTGTGATTAGCTTCTTGTGGCATCTTAAAATAGTTTCTACAACTGTAAATCTCCTTCCCTTTATACCACATTGACTATGAGCACTGATCTGCAGTAGCATAATCATCCAATATACCACGGCCTTTATGCTTACAAGGGTGACCATAAAGATAGTGGCCCCCTACTAACATAATGATTGATTGGTTGTGAGGTGATTATGCTTGCTTGCTTGGACCTCCCCTACCTCCTTAGCGTGGCCTGCGTACATGTGCATGTGTGATGATAACAGGAACAATATCAAACAGATTTCTTTCCCCCTCAAAACCCAGCAGGACAGATGGGCCCAAAAAAAAATCAACTGCATTAAACCATAGTTTGTAGTCTGGCTTGGTCAACATAAAATAATCAACAAAGAAAACTGAAAAAGTCACCAGCAAGCACAACCACATTTTTTCCTGTGTAATGGTGCATCGAATCTAGATGACATGTTATGTGCATTGATTATGGACACTAGTGCAGGCACTTTTAAACCCGGGTTTAATATGCACCTGGAGGTTATCTCATGTTCCACTATTTAATTGGATCATTCATTTGTGTGAACTTTGGACATCGAGGTACATAATAGACCCGGGTTTAGATGAGCCTATGCTGGTTAGATAATCAAAGAATAAGCTAGTTAGATAATTAAAGAATAGAAACAAACATGCCTTCACTCTGTAAGACCTCGGCTTGAGCTCCTTCCGAATCTCGATCATTTTCTGCTCGTCTCGGTTCAGTCGTCTTGAAATCTGATAAGGATGTAACAGGCCTGGAGTGTCGTAAAGCTTAGCCTTGGCAGGCAAAATGCCCCCAATTCTCAATATCCCCAACGTGGTGCCCGGAACAGGGGCCTCAGTCAGATGGGTGACTTTACCTCCTTCATTCTTCCCAATCGTGTTGATGAGAGTAGACTTCCCTGCATTCTGAGCCCCAATAACCCACACATTCCCTCTTGGACCAGCCAACTCGTTAATCCGAGCAATCAAATTCCTCACGCCCAAATCCTTGTGTGCACTCACTAGAAACACTCCGTTGAGCTTGGGGGCACCTCCAACACGAGCCCTGGTTCGAACCCACCTGTTGATATGTGTACAAAAGAAGGCAATGAGAAACACCCAGACAAGAAAGAAAATGAAAGAGAAGAATCGCTGCAACTGCACAACCTATAATCCACAGAAGTCTAAAATTTATAGGTGAAGTTATATAAGATGGTAGGTGGAGCTTTGGATGAGGCTTACGATTAGAGTTACAAATACAAGATATGTAATTTTTACCTTACCTGTCCAAACGCGCAGGGGAAATCTGTGGGGGTAGGAGATCGACCTTGGTCGCCACCAAAATAAAACGAAGTTCCTCACCCTTGCCAGCTTCAATTGCATCCGACATCATCTTCACTGCACGTCGCGGAAACGAACCGTCGAAGTCCACGGCGTCGACCACCATCACCACCACGGTACGGCTGTTCCTGCTCGACTTAATCAACCGGCTTCCCACGCTGGACTCGAAGTCGAAGTCGGGCAGCAAATTCTCGGCTCTTTGGTCCTTCACTTGACCGTAATGTCTGAGCGAATAGCACCGTGCACAGACCAGCGGTGTTTCTGTTTCTTCAACCCTCTCTGCCTTCGTTCTTTTGTTCTTCGTCATATCCTTCTTCGAAATCCTCTTCTTTCGCGTTAAGGTTTCTCCCGCAACCCTACCAAACCCTGACCCCGCATCTGTAGATCCGTCAATGGTTTTTATCCATTCTTCTATCTCATCCACGACCTTATCTTTATTTTTCTTCTCTGCTTCTTCATCTTCGATGAAATCATTTACCATTTCTTCATCATCATCTTCGCGTGTTTCAAAACCGGAATCTCTGGTCGGTCGAACAAAATAACCCGGGGCACCGGGGTTCTCGTCCTGCATGAAAACGCCGCACCCCGGACACACCAAGCGGGCCGCGTCCTCGTCTCGGCCCTCGCTAAACCCTAAAATTACTGGGGCGACGTTATCAGTGGATTCCTTTTTCAATTTATTCGAACGACTGGGATATACGGTTTCAGGGACTCCAGAGGCTTGGCAAATTATTATGCGTGATGTTTTCCACGAAAACTTTGAATTGGAGCTCTTTGAAAAGCTGATTAATGGACAATTTCTTCTGACGCAATTATTCCCGGCTGATCTCTGTGGCGAGCTCAAAAAAATCGCAGAGAAACGGAGGTCTAGCAGAGAAATCGCCATGGCCATCTGACTTTACCTAATTCAAGCTTTACTTGGATTTCATAGTCTTACTATCGTAAATGGCAGCGTCATTTCTGCGATAGTGAGAAAGCTCGTCTCCTAACCATCGGTATGTAGATTTGAGCACGTTAAGTCACATCTCTACATGACACATAAGAAAGATGTCTATGTTGATGATTTGGCCACGTAAGACATATCTATGTTACACTTAAACAGCATGGACATAATAGAATGAATAAGTTTTGCATTGTAGTATTGTTAAATCGTTGAATTCATTAGGGCTTAATTTTGATGCCATGGATATAATAGAATGAATAAGTTTTGCATTGTAGTATTGTTAAATCTTTGAATTCATTAGGGCTTAATTTTGATGCCATATGTTTTTTTAAATGCATGGACAAAATTTATGGCAATTTAGTGATTAAATTAGTAACGGTAATGTAGATTGACTTATATTTAAGGAAATTTATGTTATTTGGAATTATTTGTTGGTGTTTTGTAAGGTAGAGGTTTTCACTCATGTCACATGTTTTGGGTCATTAACTTATTTTTTGTTGAACATTGGATAAACCAATGATCTCTGTGTTTTGCAACATGGACTAACTATCTCTCGTGGATCTTTATCTCTCTAGTGATGTGATCATTGACTAATACATGTGGGTTTTGGTCTAACTACAATAATGATTCCCAACAAGTGGTATCAGAGCGTAGGTCATGAGTTTGTATACACTAAGCTTTAAGGTGGGTGGAGATTGTTGGATATTGGATAACCCAGCACTCCCAATGTGTTTTGTGATATAGACTCACCGTCTCATCCTTATCTATGGCGTCGTGATAGCTAACACCTGCGGATTTTGGTCTAATGGCAATCGTGATTCCCAACATGTTCTTATGTTCGAGGAAGATGAACGCTTAGCCAATCAGAAGCAATTTCAATGCATACTCCATGCCCTTTTGTTTCATAGTAGGAAAACAATCATTATGTACTATCTACAAATGCATGATGATTCATCATTGTTATTCAAAGAAAATCAAACCACTTAAAATTCCATTAAAAACAAAAAAACAAAAAAAAACAAACAAAGTTTTACTCGAGCTAAATACCTCTAGTCTTCATTTGCTAACATATTTTCTTATCTCCCAACAAAATTCTTAACCGAACACAAAAAAATAGTTTTAAGATAATAATAAAACACGTTTTCTCTTATTTTTAAATAAATTTTATGACGTGTTGTATGCACTAGATTTCTGAATGATACGAAACAATTTTTTATCAATCTCAATTTTGAATTTTTGTTTTTCTAATTAGTATTGTTCTCGATTTTGAATTTTTGTTTTTCTAATTAGTAGTGTTGGAATCAGCGAATAAGGTGGTTTTGTATACATGTAAATTGGAATTATCACATTTATTACTATTATAACATTATAGTTACTGAGCGCGCCATTTATTATAACGTTATAACCTTTCAGTGCACTATTTATTACTATTATAACATTTTTCATAGCGAAAAAAGCTTAATTATATTATATAAGATATATAATGGACAAATAGTAAATCATGAGTGCTTGAGGAAGTTGGATCAGTCTGTACCGAATTTTCTAAATAAGATGGGAAAACATAGTATTCCACAAATGAACACTTGGCCCATTAGAATAGTCAGCCATTTTGCTAGTAGAAAGAAGATAGCACAGCTTCAAAAAGGAATATAGTATCCTGTGTCAAAACAGTTATATCCAAATGTGTCATATTAACCACCACAATTACATAAACACAAAATTTCAATAGACTGGAAAGATGAAAACAGACAAGACATACCTGGGTTTCAGCAACGAAAATTGAAGTTAAGTACCAGGGAGGGAAAATTCCTGGATGGAGAAAATTTTCGCATCAGATATTACCTCCATGTTCCAGATCCCTGATTTAGATAGAAGACCTTTCTTGGATAAAATGTCAGCTTGCTGGTTCTAAGATCTGTAGATGTGCTTAATGGAGTATCCTTCCATCCTTCTCCAAAGATACATGATTTTGTCCATCCAGCCGACAAGATGTGGTTTGTAGATATGGTTCTTCCCCAATACATAATCAACTATGATTTTGGAGTCTCCGTAAATTAGAAGGGAATGTATGTTTAGGAAATGGCAGAAGGAAAGAAGTCCCACGAGAGCCATCGCCTCTGCTTTGCAATTGATACCCTTTCCCCCATTCTAGGAAATAAGATATTGTAAGTTTTCCTTCATAATGATATGAACCCCACAACCGCAAATACTATTTTGAGTTGCTCTGTCAAAATACGCTCTTAGAAGCACAATATGATCTTGTGTTTGTTCTGATTGATTGGACATTTTTCTCTTGGAAGATTTTGCAAGTAAAGAGTTATAGAGGGAAACAATACTATCGAAAACAACCATGAAAGGCTCCTTTTTGTCCTTGAAAATAATATGATTTCTCCATCTCCATGTAAACTAGAGGACAAGAATAATTAAAGGCTGCCAGGACTCTTTCTGACAGCTCCACCAAATGAAGGCCTCTTTCATAGAGGCATGAGCAATATGAGGGAAACCAAAATAATCAGCCAGGGCTCACCAAAGTTGCTAAGATTTATGACATTGAAAGAACATGTGATAATTGCTTTACTCAGCTGATTTGCACGCTAAACAATACCCAGGCCCAAACCAACTCCTCTTCTGCAAATTATCCCATGACAGGTTTTTGTTTATGGAAGACTAGCCATGAGAAAAATATGGTTTTGGAAGGACATCCAAATTTCCAAAAAATTACTGGAAAATTTGGGATAGAAAGAGCATCCATTAAACTTATCAGGTTTAAGTAAATATCCTTTACACATACAGGCACCATTCCCTTTGTGTCCTTCCAAATGAGGACATCATCAACCAACGAACAACAAATGCCACAGTTCCTCAGATCGCCTCTGATCTTCTCCCACTGCCGAGCCAAAACATCAGACATCCCCATATTCTCAGCATCCTTCCAAAGAGGGAAAGGGCCCTGCCATGCTGCAATAAGCTTGTTCCAAGTAAAGTAACCTTTTCTATGAAAGAAATTTAGAAGCATCTCAAAGAAAATGATGTCATCCCCCCCGCTCAAGAACGGATCAATCCCAATGAGGATCCTATTACCAATCTGAAAACTCCATACCAGATTTTTTTAAAAATAAGCTTCGACCTTACGGAAACTCATCCATATTGCCAATCCATAAGCAGATCCAATCTTTCCCAACCTAAACTAGTAAGAAATATCCTTGTTGGCCCTATATTTTTTTATTATGGTATTGCTCCAGGGGCCCTCCCCAAAAATACCTCTCCAAAGAGACGTACAAATTAGAGCCTTTCCAAAGGTCCTCAAATCTAGAACGCCCCATCCTCCAAACTTCTTTAGCAAGGTGATATCTGATAGTCTAGAGAGGTGATATTTTCTTTGCTCTAAATGACCACCCCATATAAAATTTGCAGTTAATTTGTTCATCATCTGAATGATGCTGGCAGGAAGAAAGTATAAGTGAGCCCAGTACACAGCTAATTGAGTCAGAACCGATTGAGCTAAAACAACTCTACCTGCCAAGGAGAGGCATTTGAATTCCCACCCTGAAATCCTTTTATAATACCTGTCTATGATCCATTGCCAGTCTGATTTAGAATATCCATTAGCTTTTAATTGAATCCTAAGTATTTCATTCCATCCTTAATGGACCACGCCTCTATCCCAAAAAGAGAATATAGACATTCGATAAGTTCCAAATTAACATCATTATGATAGAAAGATGATTTGGATTCATTTATTTGCAAACCTATAGCTTTTTGAAACCTTTCCAAGATGTCATGAAGACATACCCAGGTAAGTTTGCATAACATGCCGAAAATAAGGATGTCGTCTACAAATAAATTATGGGATATAAAATTATTTATGCAAATCTTCAATGGACGACACCTGTCTTCACCAACCACTTTGTTGATATGGAGACTTAAGGAATTCATTGCCAAGATGAATAATAAAGGGGATAGGGAACAGCCTTGACGCAGACCTCTGGCAGCTAAGAAATAAGAGGAAGGTAGCCCATTTATAATGATGGCATAATTAACTTGCTCCACACATGCCATGATCCAGTTTATCGTATTAGAATTCAAACCAATTTTTGCAAGTAAACATCTCATGAAGCCCCAGTCTAGGCAATCATATGCCTTTCAAAGACATTAAAACCATGGACTGTGCCATATCTATTTGTAATTTAAAATAGGTTAATTAGAGAATTAAATTAAAAAAAAAAAAATTGTAATATTTTAAATAATTGTATTGAGGTGTTTTTTAATTTAAAATGTAAAAGATGTTGTAATATTATGTAATGTTTTATTAAACATTTTTGATTGGGTCAAAAAAAAAATAACAACAATATTAATAATAATAATAATATATAATAATTAAATTAAAAGATAAAACTAATAAAACTAATAATTAAAATAAAATTAGGTTTTGACAATTCATGGTATTCTTAACCCATGGTTTTTTCCATGGTATTCTTCTTTCATGTAGTCTATTTAAAGACATAAAATTCCATATAATCTAATTGTTTTCTTCGTATGATGAAGCATGAATATTACTTCAATGTGTGTTCATGGATTGTATGGTATGGTATCTAATGAATATATTGTTAAAATAAAAAATTGAAAATTAGTTATTTTTATAGTTTCATTTTGCATATTATGTATATATCATGCAAAATAAAATTTTAAAAATATAATAATAATTTGACTTTTGTTTTGAAATATCACTAACAATACGAGATGTAAATAAAAATCGGAATGTAAGGGATGATAAATAAAAATTGGAATAATATCAAACATCTATTCCAAAATCATCTCTAATAACATTTTCTTGAAATGAATTTATTTTTATAGCTTTTTCCATTGTTTAAATTTATTTGTAATATAGAATTGTGTTGTGCTTCACTTTGAGGCACTAAGCGTCCTTTTGTGTTGCTTGCAGTAGACTCTTGCGGCCCCTTCCCCTTTGCTAACCTTTTGGGATTTTGACTGGTTGCCATTGAGCTATTTATTTATTTTAGCAGTCGTTTAGGGCTCTGTCAGGCCTGTAGCAGACTACGGTCACCCAACGAGGCCTTTGCCCCCCTCGCTGACCCTTTTTCGCTCTCATATGCTTACCTAAAGATTGAGCTTCTGATGTAGTCCAATAGGACTCCACCCTAGCCGAGGGGATCAAAAAATGGCCAATCTGACCTCTCAGCCATGCATGGATTCATAAATAATAATTGTTAGGAAATCAACTCACAAGAAGATAGAAAAGATAGATCAACGCCTTAGAATTCAGCCTCTTCGAGAGGGCAACCTCCTTTACATTACACAAATGACTAAGCCTCCCTTCTATATATAGGAGTCTAAGGGGTCACAATGTATTCAAGCCAATATAACAATAATAACATAATGCAAAAAAATAACAATAGTGGGTTTCTATGGGGCATACTAATAACAATATGGAGACAATAGGGGCACAATAATAACAATAAGGGATACAAAGATAATAGTAATGGGGGAATCACTAGTATTATAGGGGCCTAACATGCCCCTCTCCTTCCGAAAAACATTTTCCTCAACGCTTAAGTAGTTATGGATGCTTTAGTATAAAATTCTCATCCTCCCATGTGTAATCTTCAGCGGATAAGTTCTTCCACTTGATGAGATACTCTGAAATTGATCGATTTCGTAGCTATCGAGTTCTTGTTTCTGTGACTGTTTCCGGTTCCCATATGATTTTTCCTTCCTCATCAAGTTCTGGCAATATTGTTTGAACTGGGAGCTTGTCACATATAACCTTCTTTAAACATGAAACATGGAAAACTAGGTGCACTCAAGAAGTTGCGGGAAGCTCCAATTTGTATGCCATAGTACCAATATTTTGCAACACCTTGTACGGACCATAATACTTTGGTGATAATTTATTATCCTTCTTAGCTTGCTTAAGGGACATTTGTTTATATGGTTGTAGCCGTAAGAATACCCAGTCACCTACATGAAAACTTCTTTCGTTGCGATGTTGATATGCCTGTTGTTTCATTCTATTATGTGCCAACATGAGGTTATCCTTTAAGAGTTGCAGAACTTGTTGTTGATGCTTGATGTGATGTTCCACTGCTTGAACCTTAGAATTTTTTCTTAAATATGATGTGATGGATGGTGTAAGATATCCATAAAGTGCCATAAATGGGGTCATTTTTGCTACAGCATGGAAGGAAGTGTTATACCACCATTCAGCCAAAGGCAACCATTTGACCCATTGTGTATGTTTATCAGATACAAAGCAACAAAGATATACTTCTAAACATTTGTTTACTATCTATGTTTGCCCATCAGATTGAGGATGATAAGATGAGCTATGAACTAACTGAGTACCGAGACAAGAAAATAATTATGTCCAAAAATTTCCAGTGAAAATGGGATCTCTGTCGCTTACAATAATCCTTGGGTTTCCATGTAGCTTTTGAATTGTTTCCATAAATGCACTAGAAACTGTACTCGTTTTAAATGGCTGTGATAATGCACAAAAGTGTGCGTACTTGGTAATTCTATCAACTACCACCATGATGACACTCTTTCTTTCAGACTTGGGTAAACCTGTGATAAAATCCATTGAAACCTCCTCCCAACGTTGGCTTGGAATGGATAAAGGTTGTAATAGACCCGGTGTCTTAATTGTTTCAACTTTATTTTGTTGGCAACCAAACATTCCGCCACAAACTTTTGAATATCTGATTTAAGGCCATCCCAAAAAAATTCCTTCTTAACTCTGTGGTAAGTTTTTAAAATCCCGAGTGCCCTCCTAAGGGAGAAGTGTGCAATTCCATAAGAATATTTTGTTTGAGTTGGGAATTCTTACATAGATATAAGTGATCTTTGTACCATAACGAATCATTTTTCCAGCTAAATGTATCAAATGTACTAGGATCTTGTTGTAACTTTCGAATGAGTGCCCACGCTTATTCGTCATTCTTCCATTCCTCCCTTGCTTCATTTATCTAATCTGGTTGGATAATAGAAATGGCATACAACAACGCTTCCACATCCTCATCCTCTCTTGAGAGTGCATCTACCACAACATTTTGCTTCCCTCTTTTGTAGATGTTTTCAAATTCATAACCCAACATCTTTGTGACCCATTTTTGTTGCTCTTCAGAGGATAATCTTTGTTCTAAAAAGTATTTAAGACTATCATGATCCGTTTTTACCTTGAAGTGTCTTCCCATTAGGTAGGGTCACCATTTATTAAGTGCATGTAGTATTGCCAAAATTTCCTTCTCATACCCCGGATGCGGATGTTAGATAGGGTGGGACGGGAGTGGACGGCAGGCCACATGCCGACCATAAGCCATCACTTGTCAGACGTCGAAGGCGAAGGTAATGCAAGCAGCTGGTATAAGGTGACGCTGCAAAGAATAGTAAATGCCCAGCACGGCAATTCGGCTCAAGCAGAGGTTGCAGTTATGGCGGGTGAGCTCCAAGGTAAAGCAGTTGAGGCTATAAACAATGTTGCAACGCATGGTCAGGGAATGTTGGTGGCTCTTCCTTCAAGCAGGTCTTTGCAATTTCGCTTGCCCTGCCTTTCCGTCTCCGTCGGGATATCCTCTCTATCTGTCTGGCTCATTCCGCAGTCGGTTCCGGCAGCTAGTTGTTTGGATCACTCCGTGGTCTGTTTGACTTTCCTCCCCTTGACCCCTGTGAGAATGATGAGACCTCGACAGCGTCTGCTTAGCCGTCGAGGCACGTCCAGAGGAGGAACTTCTCGTAGTCACAAGGCAGATAATGTTGTCCATTGCTGTCATTGCAATAATTTACGCTCCACTGGAGCTAATCCCCTTCACTCCAGTCAATTCATGGATGCGGGTGCATCGAGCTCGGCTGCCTTGCCTGCCTTCAGCTCTGCTATCTTCAATTTTAGCAGTTCCATGAATAACCCACAGATTAGTGCGCATGTTTCGGTCTTGTTCATTGAAAATTTCCAAGAAGATGATGACTCCCTGGATGATCATGGGCAAAGGAAGACTGACAGCAAGATGCAAGAAGTAAAGGTTCCTAAAACTAATCCGGAGAAGGAGGTTAAAGATCCTACCTCAAACCTGGAAAGTGCATCGAAAAGCAGGCTCGATCAGAGGGAGAGGACCAGCAAAGCAGAAGACACTTTTCCCACTGCTGCTGAAAGGGAAGCTTACGGTTGGTGCCAGGTAGAGGAGGTGCAAATGGACGAATAGTGATGCCCGAGCTCAAGGTTCATATGGCTCTTCTGTCTGGTCTTCTGGTCTCTTTTGTTGTCTGTTTTGGCTTAGTTTTGGCATCAATGCTTTGTGTTTATGTCTCTGAAACTTCGTTAATGGGTTGGTTACTGTTAGGCTCCCCTGCGTGGGATAATCCAGATTTCTGGTTGGCGCCCCTGCATGGGCTAGCTTTTTGGGATGGTTTCGCTTCTCTGTTTGGCGCCCCTGCGTGGGCTAGCTCTTTGGATGGTTTTGCTTCTTTGGTTGGCGCCCCTGCGTGGGCTAGTTTTTTTATTAGCCTCAACAGCTCCAAGATGATATCCCCATAGCCTAGTTCTCTCTATTTTATCATGATGTAAATTTTGTCTTCTGTACATAATATATTAGCATAGTTTTTACCGATAAAAAGAAATAAATAAAAAATAAAAAATAAAAAATTCCTTCTCATAAATAGCTTTGTGTAAATACTTTCCCTTGATTGGATGACTTTCAAATGCAATGGGTCTTTCATCTTGCATTAAAACAACACCAATTCCATTTCATGAACCATCACATTCCACAATAAAGGTTTTTGTGAAGTCTAGTATAACTAACACTAATGCTTGACACATTGCCTCTTTAAGATGTTCGAAGGCCTTTGTTGCTTCTAGAGTCCATGAAAATGCATCTTTCTTTAATAATGTTGTTAGATGTGCCGCTATTCTCCCATAATCCTTAACAAACTTGCGATAATACCCTATCAGCCAAAGAAATCCTCGCAGATGCTTTATGGATGTGGGGATTTTGCATTCCTTAATGGCTTTAATTTTGCCAGGGTCTGTCTTAACACCTTCATGAGATACAATATGAACCATATATTCCACCTCTTGTACTCCAAAGAAACAATTGGAGATATTTGCATATAATTGTTTCTCCTTCAATAGTTTGAGCACCATGTCAACATGTTCATCATGATCCTTCCAAGACTTGTTGTAGATTAGTATATCATCAAAAAATATTAACACAAATTTTCTAAGGAAGGGTTTGAAAATGGAATTCATCAAACCTTGAAATGTAGAAGGTGCATTAGTAAGGCCAAAAGGCATGGCTAAAAATTCATAATGACCCTCATGAGTTTTAAATGTTGTTTTCGGAATGTCTTCAGTCTTCATTCTGATTTGATGATATCCTGAACAAAGATCCAACTTGGTGAAGTAAATTGATCCATGTAATTCATCAATGATAGGAATGGGAAATTTATCTTTAATAGTGAGTTTGTTGAACTCACTATAATCCGGACACATGCGCCATGATCCATCCTTCTTGTGCACCAATACTATTGGAGCAGAGAAAGAACTTTGACTAGGTTGAATTATACCAGTCTCTAGCATTTCTGCAATCATGTGTTCAATTTCACTCTCTTGGGCATAGGAATATCTGTACGGCCTGATGTTTGGAGGAACACCTCCTATAATCAAATGAGTAGCATGATATTGATCATGAATAGGTGGGAAACCTTTGGGAGTCTCAAATACCTTGGAATGATTGTCCAAGACTTTTTGGATATTTGGAGAAATAGATGATTTCGATGTGGGAACCTCTAGCGAACATAATTGTGCAATTACACCTCGTTGTTCCTTCTTTAGAAGCTTTGTCATACCATTAGAGCTGATTATATTTGTTGGTTTCCCTACAATACCCCTTAATTCAAATTCCTTCCTTCTACACAAAATTTCATGAAAATTTATTGAAAATTAAAAGCTATTGTACCCAAGGATTGTAGCCATTGGACTCTAGTACAACATCAACACCACCCATTGGAATGGAAAGCATTTGGGCTATTCAAATACATACTCTCCCATGATAGCTTGATATTGTGGCACTTTCCAGAGCAATTTATGGTTCCTCCACTTGCAACCATCACTTGACACTCTGGTGCTGGATATAGGAAGCAATTCAATTCCTTTGCTATCTTACAATGAATAAAATTATGGGTACTTCCCGAATCAATCGACACTATTACCTTTTTCTTCTTGACATGTCATTTTATCTTGATAGTTTGAGGGGTGGTAATTCCATCCAATGCATTACAAGATATGGTCAGATTCATTTCTTCTTTATCTATGGTTTGTTCTTGGAGTATATCCTCTTCTTTTGGCATTTCTTGTTCATTTTCTTCCTCCTCTTCACAATCTATGTAGAATAATTTCTTCTTAGCACACTTATGATCTTTAGTGTATTTGTTATCACAACTGTAACAAAGCCCTTTTGCTCTTTTTTCTTCCAATTGTTGTGGTGTCAACCTTGTAGGTTGTGGAAGGTTAGGGGAAACAACACTTCCATCTTTATAGTTGTGAGTGGTAGGCTTCCTCGTTGCCATAAATTTGCTTTCCATTTTTTCTTGCTAACCTAAATGCCTTCTCCAATGAATCAGGTTCCCAAAGGCGAACCTCGTGTTGGATATTATCCTTTAAAGTCCCTATGAACACGTCAATCTTATGCTCCTCTGGAATATCTTTTACCCTTATGTTCAATTTTTGGAAGTCCTCAATGTGCTCCATCATTGAACCCTTTTGTTTGAGATTTATCAATTGGCTAAAAAAAGTGTTGCTTTTTGTGTTCTCATAATATGCTATCATTTCTTTTGTAAAAATTATCCAAGTGACAATTCTTTTACAAGAGAAAAGCCATCGATACCATACAAGCTGATTTGGTTCTAAATATAATGTTGCAATACGTACCTTTTGTGTGTTTTGCACATTATGGAGAGCGAAAAATTGCTCCATCTATAGTATCCATGTTCTGGGATCCTTGCCATCAAACTTCCTCATATTAATTTTTGGAACATGGTGGGTCTTCAATCCAACATTAGAGTCTATGAAATCATGATTAACATTTCTTTTGTTCTCGTCATGAGTTTCCTTTACTACCCTTTCACCATTAGTGACCATTTCTTGTAGCAACTTATTCAAATTTATCTTCAATTCTTCCATCTTATCGTCCATGCCATTCATCTTAGCATTCGTGCCATTCATCTTAGCTTCTACGTCTTTCTTTAAACCATCCATCTTAGCTTCCATGCTATCCATCTTAACTTGCATGCTATTCATATTATCTTCCACACCATTCATCTTGGCTTCATTTACCTTTAGCGAGAGTGAAATTTGTTGTACTTGGTCTTGTAATTTTGATATATCATATTGCATTTCTTCCTCTTCTTCACGAGTCATGCTAGAGCTTTCAGGTTGCTTACTAGGTGTTTCCATTTTCTTTCTTCGGGGCATTAATTATGCTAATAATTCTTCACTATTCCCTTTGAATTCCTTTAAACTAATTTTTCAAACCAATTTTATGCAAAATTCAAAAAAACTACACACCTTTTTTTTTACTTTATAAGAGCTCGATATTGAATCTATTGTATCTTTGTAACTGTTGATCTCAAATATTTGAAATCTCGTCCCACGATAGCCCTTTGAGTCCTCTTTCTAACCCCACAAGTTTGATCAAGATCAGATTCTCCAAGGAAGAGTTATGCCAAATCTCCCACGGTGACCTGATTATAGAATAGTTCAGTAGAGCGAACTTGTATGGTGTACCATGTGTTACTGTTTCGATCTTAGTACCTGAAACTAATACACAAAAAACTATAGGTCGTCCTCTTTTTTAAACCTCTTGCGAAATTTCAATCTAATTTTCAAAACAAAAGTTATGACGATCTTCCCCAAGTCACCTATTTGGAATGTAATTCGAGAGTCTGCAAAAACAGCAACTTCCTCAAATCATATCTCCGCAAATATAGCGCAACAAGCTCTGAAATTTGGATCCGAAGTTCAGAACGATTTAGGCCCAAATGGGTTTTTTTTAGCTTCTGAAACGTAAAAAAAAAATAAAAAAAATTATGGCAAAAATTCCGCGATGACCTGTTTGGAGCAGCGAAACCCTAGAATCCAAAGCTCTAATACCAAATGTTAGGACCAACTCACAAGAAAATATAAAAGATAGATCAACGTCTTAGCATTCAACCTCTTCGAGGGGGCAACCTCCTTTACATTACACAAATGAACAATTCTTGGATGATACAAATGACTAAACCTCCCTTCTATATATAGGAGTCTAAGAGGTCATAATGTAATCAAGCTGACGTAACAATAATAACATAAGGGCACAAAAATAACAATAGTGGGTTTCTATGGGGCATACTAATAACAATATGGGGACAATAGGGGCACAATACTAACAATAAGGGATACAATGACAATAGTAATGGGGGAATCACTAGTATTATAGGAGCCTAACAATAGTATTCAACGCGTTGGTGGAGAATGGTCTAAAGCCACAAAGCTCCATCTTCTCGATTCATTGAGAAGATTGATGAGATCCCTTTTGTTGCAGTGTCAACTCCTCAAGCATGAAAAAGAGCCATCCAACTTACATATTGTGGGGCAGTAGGTCAATTCACGGGACTATGGCCTTCACCCATAATTGTTAGGCAATGGGTTGAGAATAATTGGAAACAATTGATCAAGGGGGAGGTCTCCTCCTCTTCCTGCAGAAAAAGGGTTTTTCACATTTTTTTCCAGAACAAAGCAGATTGTGATCTGATATTTAGAAGTGACCCTTACTTCATGGGGGGAAAGGACTCTACCTAGATTGTTGGAGCCCCTCTTTCAATCTGGAATGTGATATCCCCTCCTCGGTTCTAGTATGGGTGAAGCTTCCAATTCCCCCCCGCACAGTTTCATGACGCCACTTTCAGGAACATAGGAAATGCCCTTGAGAAATATATAGACTATGCCAAACCCAAAGACAAACTCTTCTCATGCACCAAAATATGTGTTGAAGTCGAACTAGACAAAGGGCTACTTGCAATATCAATCTCTACCTAAACCGATGGACCCATCTTCAAGAAGTGGACTATGATCAACTCCATTTCAAGTGTAAGATTTGTCATGACTATGGTCACTTTGATAGGAATCTCCCAAAGAAGCAGGAAGAACAAGAAAGAAAACAAGGAGAATTTGGGGATAATTGGCAACGGGCTAAAAGAAGAAAAGGTCAGAACAAACATTGAACTCCCTATGACCCAGCAGCCAGGGAAAGAAGCACAAAAAGGTCCAAGTCATAGTACTGCAAAATACGATGGAGAAGGTACCAACAACTCAGCATATCAAGGAATTCTTAATAATAGGTTTGGAGCTCTTGTTAATGAGATAGGAGAGGGGCAACTTCCTCATCAATAATCCCCAGTTTTGGATCCCCCATCCTCAGAAAGGGATCTTAAGTTGAACAATGGCTCAAGGGACATGATACGATCCTTCGATCACCAAGCAGAATCTCAAGGGGACTCCTCAAAAGAAGAGAAAAATCTCCTCTCCCCAAGGGGAGAATCTGCAGGACATGTCATGCCTAATTCAACACATGAGAAATCAAAGGCCGAGAAGATAAAGGAAAAATATCAGAAAACTTGACGCTCTGGCAAGAAATCTAATAGAGAAATATGGATTGAACAAACAAGAAAAGAAAAGGAAATTTGTCATCAACCCACCCAGAAAAACATACAATTAAGAGATATGGCCAGTAAAGGAAATAAAATAAGTATCAATCATGCTCCTCTCAAAGAGGCAATTCAAGCTAAAAAAGAACAATGATAGCCCTATCATAGAATTACAGAGGGCTAGGATTTGAAAGACGAAGATCAAAAGCCAAGTCTTTGATTTCTCCTTTAGGAAACCAAACTTGAAGAGCAAGAAATCATGACCATCCACTCCAAAGTATGGTCTAGTAGTGACATATATGTTATAAGTGCTTGAGGTGCCTCTAGAGGAATTTGCACATTATGGGACACCAACCAAGTTAGACTTCTCTCCTTGTTGAAGACCACTCACTAGCTGGCCACATCCTTTGTAAATCTTTCTTCAAATCAAGTAAGTGCAATCATAAATGTTTATATTCTTGTCAACTTTCGAGAAACGCAAGAACGTTGAACTTCTCTTCATAATCTTCGTGATTATGAATTTGGACTTCATATTATCTATGGTGGTGATTTCAATACCACCATGCATGTATGGGATAAAAAAAGAGGAGCCCTTGTCGGGGATCCCTTCCAAGAACCAATGGAGGATCTAGTCAACCACTAAGCTAATGGATATTAAACCTCTAAAATACAAATATACTTGGAAAAACAAGAGGGTTGGAGCACGTCACATAGCTACCAAACTCAATCAATTCCTCATTTATGATTCCTTTATGGAGCACAACCTCTTTATTAAACCTGTTATCCTCCCTTGGAATGGCCCGGACCATCGCCTGATCAAACTTAACCTTCTCCTTCCTCTTAACTTTGGTCCTACCCCATTTCACTTCAGCCCCGACTTAGATCCACAACCCTGACTTTTCAACTGTAGTTTCCTCCTCTTGGTCAGTTTGGGTGGACGGAAGCCCGATACAAATTTGGAAGAAAAAAATAAACAACAAAAATCATGTATCAAAACTTGGGTTCTCACTGCTCATTCGAATAGACAAGAATCCATCCAAACCTTGGAAAAAGAGATAGTGCAACTCCAATCCACTTTGGAAGATGAACTTGTCTCCCATGATACGATTTAAGAGATAAAGCCATTTTTAACAACTATCATACCCTTCTGAAAGAAGAAGAGGAATTATGGAGGTTAAAATTGTGAAGTGTAGGCTGAATGTTGGAGGCAAAGGTCGGAATTTCATTTTTGATGGTGCCTCCAAAAGGAATCTAGGGATGGTTGGAGAGTGAGGAATTTCATTAAAGGACTAACAATTTGGTTGAGATGTATTGGCTCCTCTTTGGACTTCAACTGGACAAAGAAAAACCAATTCAAATAATTAGTATTGTTGGGGACTCCTTAATTACCATTCAACACCTTCAAAGAGGAATCAACCCAAAGAACAACATCTTGTGCATTCTATTTTACACAATTAGAAGTTTGTTGGACTCCTCTTAGAATTTTATTTTATTTATTTATTTATTTCGCGTTCTTCGAATCCACATTGTACAAGCAAATGCCTAGGCCAATCAAGCATGTACCCTTGGAGTTGGATAGTCCTGTGCGAATGGTGTGTTAGGATGGGAACAAATTCCTTAGCAAGATGACCCTCCCTCGTTAACAGAACAATGATAAATGGTCACATAATGATAAGAGGAGTATGGAACTCTGTTATTCAAGGGAATTGGATCCATTATGGTAATAACAAATCCAAAAAAAATCATAAGATATCAATGGAATCTCTCTGATTCTTCCATGGTGAATCAACCACCAAATAGTGGTTATGACTACAAGAGGGAGGTGTTGATTGATGACTTTGCATATTATGTAGTTTAGCAAGCAAGTAAGGTTTGGCTTATCCATGTGGATATTGCTATCGGACACAGGCCTACAACAACTTCCTTAATAGTCCATCCATAAATTTGATTGATTCAAGCTCACAGAGGACTATGGAATTAATTGATGAGGAGATAGTTAGTATGTGAAATCTTGGGGAATCGCGAAAAATGTCAATAAAACACCCCCCAAGAATGGTTGTCATAATGCAAGGAGGGAATAGAGGTATCGTTGTTGGTCTATTGACATGGCTGAAGAATCTAAAGCGTTGGGCTCATCTAGTTAGAGCACCTAAGAACTTTGCCTAGAGAGCATGGGTAGGGAAAAGAAAAATTGAGGCCTTGCTATGGTTGATTCTTATAAGGAGCCCATTAAATTCCTTGGATGCAATTGAAAAATCCAATTGTCGCTCTTTTGGTTCAGTGCTAGCTACCATAAATACAAAGTCCTCCTTCAGAGTGGCACCATCTGTCATCCTATCATTGGAATTGCAGGTTGGTGAAGCCAAATTAAACCAACAGGTTGAAGAGATTGAAGCTCGTCATCAACATATTGTAAATACTCATCTCTAGAAGCATAATGAGGAACAACTCAACACAATTAGCAGTGGGGGAAGAAGTAAATCTATAAATTAAAGAATTGATCTTATTGTCTCTCATGGAGATGAATTCCCCCTTGAATTTTGATGTTATATTGTAAAATTGTCTTTTGGCTGGCTAATTTTGTAAATTGTTTTGTAGTGCATCTATCAAATCTATGTACTCAAGGAAGATCCTGATAGATCTTTATTTTGAAATCTGTCCTTTTCTTTCTTCTGAAACTAACTACAAGTCGAATATGATGTAAACCTCCGAGTTTTTTTGCTACAAAGTAGAACAAACTTTACATAAAACTACTATATATATATATATATATATATATGTAAATGTATAGTATAGTATAATGTATATGATAATATATGTATATATGTAATATATATATATATAATATATATAATATATATATATATATATATATATATATATATATATATATATAATATATATATGGGGGAGACAAAAGAAAGAGGGTCCCTATTCAGCCCTGAAGGAAAATTTATTTTGTAATACACATGGGGACTATGTACAACAACCAACAATAAAGTTGAGTATCTTGCTTTGTGGAAAGGTTTGGAATTGACAATTGCAAAGAAGATTCTTAGACTAATAGTTTTCGAAGACTCAATGATTGTCATTTGATAAATGACTAAGGCAAAGAGGGAGATAGGTTTTGCTTCTTCTCCCTTTCTTCATAGGATTATTATTTCTACCTCTCAGTTCGAGAAGCTAGATCTTTTCCATGTGTGTAGGAAATGGATATGGTGGTTGGCGCCCTTGCAAAAAAGGATCAACTCTAGGGCAAGGCGGGTTGGAATTAGATCATAGTATTATTTATCTTCCCATAACTTAGTTATGTATGGTTCTCCATGGTGTAATTAGGGCTTTATGGTTGTGAAATTTAGTCTTCTCTTTATTTTACCCATGTTTGGAATCCTAAGAAGCAATAATTCCTTTATTAATTTTATCATTAGTAGAGCTTTCCTTTGTATCACTTTGTGGACATCTTTGGCACTCCCTTTCAGTCACATGTCTCATTTTCTGATCTGGAAGGGTCTCGGGACCCAAAGACCTCCTCCTTTCTGACACGTTTCCAGCTGCGGATCCTTTCGATTTTTTCCTAATGTTGTTTCATCACCTACAAGTGGCATACTACTCCAATTCTCAGTCTCGAGTACCTTGTCTATTTAATATGTTCATCGTGGTAGTTTATTAGGATTTCATTGGTTGAGTAGTTCAGTTTATGGAGTGGTGGGATGGATTTAATTCTGATGTCCTGTGATTTTTAGTCACCATAAAATCTTTGGCTTGTTGAGGATTTTGCGATGGATCCTAATATCTTGTTACAGTTTGGCTCATGAGATGAATCTAATCCTACCTATTAATGAGTTACTCACGCCCTCTGTTCACTCATGTGTCTTTATCTCAAGCTTGCATAGGTGTGTGGAGAATACTGAACAAAAGGATTGGTTGTTGGGAATTAGGTCTTTGCTCTTAGGCAACAGATCCTTTAGTTTCTTAGGAGAATATCATTGCTAATATTGTGTTAGATAGGATTTTGGAAGCGGCCCAAGCACTCTTGGCATCCACTCAAAAATTAGAGGACACGGTGGAAAGGCAAAGATCTTCCTTTCAGCGCTTTGTGGAGACTAAGTTGCTTAGACGCCATTTTGACATGGAAGATATAATCGAAGCCCTGCGTCAAGAAGTTCTCTCTTTAAGTGCCTGGGTAACTGTATTGGAAATCACCAAGGCTATCAATGTGCAACAAGACATGGGTGAAGTTGGCTTTGACATTGCCACCCAAAGGAAGAGAACTCGATGTTCGAGAGGGTGAGCGTTGTTGGTCTCAATCCTTGCCGAAGAATGTTTTTTGGCTTTTGTCTCTTGTAATTTCGTAACTCTCATTCTCTATGATAATGTAAATGTTGTCTTGTATCAGTGTATTTTGTTGGAGTATAATTTCCATGTTTTGGGCATATGAAGGAACTGCAACCCTAAAGTTGACAGTCATTTTGAATGGACAAACGATATCAATAATTTTGTATCAGAAACTCTGTGTAAGGGTGGCCCATATTCCAACTTTGGTTAATATATAAACCCGTATCCATTCTTTATATATATACATGATTCAGTTTCAATCAAATTTAAATTTTATAAAATTATAATGGCAAGAGGAGAAGTTAAATTATTATTATTAGATTAACTTTTATTTAAATTTATAAAAAATATTTTATTTAAACTAATTTGACTAAAATAATAAATAAATTTATATAAAACTATCAGATGAAAAAAGATGATAAATAAAATTGGAATAATAACGAACCTTCCAAAATCATTCCAGCAACGTTTTCATGTTTTTGAACTGAATTTATCTTTTTATAACTTTTTTCGTTGTTTAATTTTTTTTGTAATATGGTTAGTACTAATCAAATTTTGAAATTAAAATCGCAATAGGACAAGTTAAGTTAAGTTAAATTGTTTTATATTTTTCAAACTATTTTATATTTAAATTTAAAGTAATTTGATTAAATTTAATAAAGTAATAAATAAATGTATATTAATTAAAAGTAAGACTAGTCTAGATCCATGTTAACTCCAGATCAACCAAGCGTTGCAAGGGATCAAATGAAGTGCAAACATCTTTCAGAGTGAAAAGAGATTTGATCACTCTCAGCGCTTGGTAGATCGGAGTTTAACTGAATCATTTTTATATTTTACCAAATAAACTACTATGAAACTCAACAAATTGCATATTATACATTTTTAAGATAAACATTTAAAAAAAAAAATCTACTACACATTTAAAATAAAACATTCCTTCTTTTTTTTTTTCATTATTTAAAACATTTGTTAGAAATAAGACACAAATTATAATTTTTCTCAATGCAGGTGAACATTCTGAACACTACTTGTTCGTCTAATTATGCAATAGAGGGTATGCAACGCGAGGTTGAAAATGGAATCCAACTAGGATCTCAACCATGCACATAAAATAATGTATAATAAAGATGGGAAATGAATGTGGTGGTGTTGCTAAAGGATATTGTGTAAAGCATAGCATGTTTGTTGGAATGTTGGCATTGATTTATACTCGTTGTTTTGCTAAATCTTGGCAGTGGTAAGGAAAAAGCTCTAATGATGACATCTTCGTGACAAAGAAAAACAAAAGACTAGGCCTTCCCAGCCTCGTCCATTTACTTATGCAATATATGCTAGCTATTGGCACTCACTGTCAACCATCCTTATTGATTGTCGAAGCTTCATTGCCTTTGACTCCTCCTGAGTACACTCTTGTTGGCATGGGCTTAAGGTATATCGGTGTTTAGTGTTGTCTTATGTCTTAATTTCACTTGGCAATAAATAGTCTCTACAATTAGTATTGGTTTGTGGTTATTCGGGTGGTCAGTGCTTCTACACTCTCCCTCTACTATATTTGTTCTCTCTCCTCCACTATTAATATTCCCAGAGAACTATTGGGCATAATGTTGGAATTGATGGCAACTAGGTTAGGATAACAGACGCACAGAGTGTCATGTTTAGGGGGAGCCTTATGGTAGTTGTAGTTTCAGTAGAGAATCGTCATAGTAGCAAGTTAAGTGATGAAGATGAAAATTTATAACTATTGATGGGTCCCATCAATAAGTATATTTTAAGGCCCATATTCCTATCCTCCAACCCATAAATTCTTTCTTTATTCACATTAATTTACATTTTTTGCTATAATTTGCTTAGTAGGAAGACTAAAGGGTGCTTGTCACACTCCATGGCCTAATGTGGTTTATGTGTAGGCAAGAGAGCATTTTTGAGTATATTTATGATGGAGAGGCACGTTAGAGGCAGCTAAAGGAAGTGTAGGAGGAGTATCCCTTGCATTTACTCTCATTTAGCTTGGAGTGATCCCTACAATCACTCACCTACTCTCACCTACAACTCAAGGTCCACTGGTAGTCGATGAACTCAAGTGCATGAGAGGATCTAAGGGAACTAGATCCATTAATTTCAATATTTTGGAGGGAAGCAGTGCTCCTTTCAAGGGATCCACCCCTCAGTCATCTTTTTTATAAATAAATAGGCCTAGGGGCTCATTAGGATTCAAACCTTTTGGGAGCTAGCAAGAGCTATTTAGAGCGAAGTATCCGAGACTGTTATTTACACTTTGATATGATGTATTTGAACTCCATTTTATGTTAATTAAAGGTTCATTGTTGGTCTATATCTTAGTTAACTTTGGAGGGTTGAAACCCTCTCATGTATTTTATTTTGTCCTTGTTTAAGTAGTGGCATTCTTTTCCTTGTCTAGGCAGAAGTCAGATTGCAAAAGTTGTGGTTGGAGGCCTGATTGACACCTCTCTTGTGGGAATTTTGGTTGAAGGGTCTACAACAACAAGCCAAAAATATTTGTTTAATTTCCTTTGAAAGTTGTTAAGCTTTGGTTTATAATTCTCTTGTATACTTTGTTTCTTCACCCTAAAAGTCAATATCATGTCTTTGCAAATGGATTAGATGCATGTTGCAGGATAGAAAAGTTCTTGATGAAATAAATTCAACTCATCCTTTCCATCTTGATTTATTTTGCTACAGTTTGGTCACTAGATGTATGCTCTTCCCAAGAGTAAAAAAGGGTTGATTGTTAGTTTGCATGTACTACGAGTGACTTGTAGGGATTGGTACACTCATCCTACATCCATTTTTTCATCACCCTACTCCTCCTAGACACCTCATACTACTCTCATATTTTGCCACTGATATGATCTTTTCATGGTCATTGAGGGACACCGTGAGCACGTATTTTTGTGCAAGATGGGCCCCTGATGGGTGCTAAGTTTCGCAAAAATGCCTCACATACCCTTCATACACCCTTATCTACCGCCTCCCACCTTCAGAACACCTATCTTGCCCTCAGGATGCTCTCAGATCTAATCCTGTAGCAAAATAAGGAAATCTTGTGGCATCCTGTAGCATTGTCTAAACTTGGCCAAATTTGCTCTAAGATATTGATTTTTGCATTTTGGGTGTAACATCACTCATGAAAAGTTCATGTAATAAAAGTTAATAAAGGCAAAAATAAGACCACGTGTAAGGTACATGCATTCCAATTTGAATGTTGGGCAAAGATATCCTAGTGGACATCACTGGATGTGTGTTTTGGCTAAGGAAAATTGGCAAAGGCAAAGGAATTAAAAGGAAAAAATGGATTTTTGGCACATTTATTTATGAAAATAAAGGAAATTAGCAGAAAAGTAAGGTGAAATGTCACAGGTTGCATGTGAGGAGGAAATTGAAGGAAAATGATGGAAAATGAAGAAAACAGAGGCCTCATTAATAAAAAGGCTTCTGAGGATCAGTTGGTGACCTTTTGTGAATTCAAGTTTGGAGCTCTCTCATTATTCTCTCTCTCTCTCACACACACTCTTGGTCACTTAGAGTTTACTTGGAGCACTCTAGGTTTGGATCAAGGAAGGAAAAGCAACCAAAGGGAAAGGAAGGAAAGTAAGGATCAAGGAAGAAGAGCAGGATCAGGCAACTTCAACAGAAAATCTTGCAAGTAACCTTTTGCATGTGTGATTTCCTAGCTGGTTTGGACATGCATGGCTTTGCATGTTTGGGTATGGTTCTCTTGCTACAGTGGCATGGTTTTGTTGGGTTGTGGCAGTGGTTTTCAGCCTAGCCTTGCCTTTTTTTGCATGCCATGGTATGTTGGGATGTTTATCTCGGTTTTGAGCTTTGGTTTGCTGGATGGATTTCAGAATCTACTGCGGAGGTGGTCTCAAGTTTCATTCCCAAATACCTAGGAATCCCTTGACTAGTTTTAGAGGGATACATGGTAAAGCTTGAGGGATAAGTCTCAGTTTAGAGCCTAGTGATCCAAGTTTGGATTGCGGTAAAGCCTGAGAGACTGGTCTTGGTTTAGGGCCTAGTGATCTGGGATTGGATTGCGGTAAAGCCTACGAGACAAGGAGACGAAAAATTTCCTCAAGGATAGTGATGGATTCTGGATTGCATTCCAAGCTCAGTTTGGTTGTGATTGAAGCACCAATTTTGGTGTGATCATGGTTTGATGAGGGTGGAGGTGGTTTAACCTCTGGATTCCCTTGGTTGTTCATGGATTAGTTGTTCTATGAGATCCCACATTCATGATTGGAATATGGCATGAGGGTGACTGGCTAAAAGAGAGATTTGGTTCAGCCATGTCTATGGTCAGGTGGTATGTGGAAGTCTTGAACCTGATCGGATTTGCCTATGATTAATAAAAATTTAAGTTCTTTTACTTTTCTACTAGTTTAAATGTGCATTTAATGGTGTTCATATCTCTGACATTTATATGGTTTTATGCTGGTTACAAGCATGGTTAAATGTCTGGTTCATGTCATGGTTATTTCATGTATTTACTTGTCATTGTTAAACGGATGGATGCAAGACCTAATTGATGGTATAATAGTTCAATGGAGAAGGAGGTGATCCTTTTGGTTATGTTTCAAAATTTATTTCAGTGATTTATGCTCTGTATTGTATCCTAGAATTGTAGGTTGCATTGATGCCAAGTGTTTGACAGAATGTCAGTCTCGATTGGGGATGCTTAGGCCTAGTCCTGAGGTTGATTTTTTATTTGTTTATAGTGTCATCATGTATTTGATGGATTTTGAAGGTTATAAGAAGTTATGGGCAAAGGTAAATATTTTGGGCTAGAAAAGTGGCTCAAATCTTGGGGATGCTGGCACAGGGATACTGGAAAAAGTCCAGGGATGTTGGCACACATACCTGTGAGAGCGACTTTGGCTTTTGGTCGATGTCTTGCCTATAGCATGAGAACGACCAAGGGTTAAAAGGCTTAAATCGTCAATGGGACTCAGGTATAAGATGTCTGAGTGGCTAACATGTCTCCTTAGGGTGTTGTTGCTAATGTGGATGTGTTGTTTGATATGTTATATCGGTTCCATTTCCTTAATGTCACCAAGGAAGTTTAATCCCTTATAATAGCCTCTCTCGTCGCATGTTTATCTCGTCTGGTTGGTTGCTTGGGTGGACATGGGAGGAGGTGGTGTTACATATTGGTATCAGAGCATGGTTGTGCTCTCCTTAGGTGAAGGTGCTCGGTCATGCATGCATATCAGTTGCATGTGTGTCTCTTACACTTGCATTCCATGTGCTTGTTGCATTGCATCATGTTTATCATGATGGTAGTAAGGTTGTCATTAGGAACTTGATGTGATTTTGTGGGATGCATAATTGGAAGTATATGACTGGTTGCATATGGTTATATGTCACTTACATGTTGATTATATGTCGCTTGACTACATCCTTGTATGTTAGGTGCACTCTTGAATGTTTTGATTACATGTATCAGTCTTGTAGGTGTTGGGTTGTGTTATATTCTTACCATGACTAGCCCATGTAGTTAACTGGGGGGTTAGATTGGGGGGGGGCATAGCCCCCCTTCGTTGCACTGATTGTGTAGCGGGGAGGGTCACAGGGAGTTTGAGGCGTACCCATAACCCCAATTTATGGGGTCCGGGGCAGCGCCTCAGAAAATTCTGGTTTTGGACCCTATGTTAGGTTGGGCGAACCCACCTATGGTTTTGTGCATGATTTTCGAACATGTTTTTGGATGCGATGGTTTACGGTCCATGGTATTGGATGCTTCAGCATGTATAAATATGTACTATAACATTGAAAGGAACATAATGAAAAATCAAGCTGGTAGTCTTGGTTTTGGGATCTAGGGGAAAATCTATGTGTATATGTGTTTTATGTGTTATGCTCTCACATTGTTTATTTTTTGTGTTTTAGAAGCAGCTAATTTCTATACAGGGTTAAAACCTACATTTGGTATCAGAGTAGTTTTGGCTTCAAGGGGATGCTTTTGTTACTGAGGGGTTTCGCTCGAGCTTGTGGTAGACTCTGTTCAGTGGGAGATATCCAAGATCAATTCTGGTGGTGAAAGAAGATGGCGAGCAGTGGAAAGATAGAGATCGAGAAATTTAATGGTCAGAGTTTTGAGTTGTGGAAACTCAAGATGGAGGATCTGTTGGTGGATAAAGATCAGTGAATCGCGGTAGATCCGGATACTAAACCAACGAGAGTGTCTGATGA